>CM075808.1:33751470-33839330 GCA_037975025.1 Excoecaria agallocha | reverse complement strand
TAATCGGAAAGGCTTCGATCCTAGTGATTTAAAAAGCCATTTCTAACAAGATAAGTAGGTAGGGCCAACCCCCTTTCTCTTCCTTTTCATTCATACATTTATTTTGCATTTAAATTCTATTTTTTATTTTATTTATTCATTTTTGTTATTTTCATTTTTATTTTTTTGTTCTTTCATTCTCTCTCTCTTTTTTTTTTTTAAATTCTGCAGCTATCTTGAGGATTGACATAACGTCATGAGGGATCTCAATTAATTTTTTGCTTTTCATCTTGTCCTCATTTTCATATGGATTTCGAGGAACGGATTCAATCCATAGAAATGGATTGTTTGATCCAGTGTTAACGCATGTGAAATTATTTTACTTTATTGTAATTATTTCATTTACAGCATTTTACTTTATTGTTATTTATTTTTCCATAATTTTATTTTCAAGTTTATTAATTTTATGCCATTTAAATTCCATTATTTATTTATTTATTTATTTATTTATTTATATTCATTTATATTTCTCATAATTTTAATTTACTATTTTATTTATTTTGTGCAAACTAACGTTTATAATTTATTTTTGCCATTGTCTTTGCTGTTAAGGTTGAGAAAAAAACCAAAATCGAAAATTTAAGGGTGCGTTCGGGAACTATTTTATTTTTTATTTTTTATTTTTTCCTTAAAAATAAAACAAAAATATGTTCGAAAAATTTGCTTCCATTTTTATTTCTGCAAAAATTTAAGAAATGATTTTGACAATAAAAACAAAAATTAAAAATTTTTAAAATATGGTTTTTATGGTTTTGTTTTTATCAAACAATTTAATTACTTCATCATTTACATCATCACAACTACCACTGCAGCCGCACCACCACTACCGCTACCACCACCATCACACCGCCATTGCGCCACCACCATTGCTACCACTACCGCTGCCATCTTTGCCATCACCACATCCGCCACACTGCTACTGTTACCACTGCCACCACACCATCAATGTTGTCACCACCACTACCACTGTCATCTTTGCCACCACTGCCACCATACTGCTACTGCCACCACCGCCATCACACCATCACTGTTGTCACTATCACCACTACTGCTGTAATCTTTGCCACCACCACCACCATCGCACTCCTACCGGCATCACCACCATACCCACACCATCACCACCACCACCATCGCTATCGCCACAACCACCACTTCTACAGCCGTCGCCATCATCGTTATCATAGCCACCGCACTGCCATCTCGACTACTGTCGCCGTCGCCACCACCACCACCACCACCAGACTATTGTTGTTGCTACCACCGTCACTACCTTCACGATACTGCTATTGCTGTCGCCACCACTACCACCACCACCTCTACCGCCGTTACTACCACCACCATATGATAATTTCTTTAATGTGATAACTTTTAAATTTTGAATTTTATTAAATATTTATTATTTAATATTAATAATTAGATTATATATATGTATAATATATATTGATGGATATTAGAACATTTTTTAAAAAATAAATAGAAAAACAGTTTTTAAAAAATAAATAACAAAAAATAAAAATAGTTTATGAATTTTAAAAAATAAAAAACAAAAAATGTTACCGAACACATCCTAAAGTTGCGATTTTTACTTTTAAAAATCGGCGGTTAACCGTTGACTACCGATTAATCAATATATATACATTATATATATTATATTTTAATTTTTATACTTAAATTTTTTAATATTTTTGTAATATATAAATATAATAATATACGACTTTCAAAAATATTATCATAATATATAATTTTAGTAAGTAAATATCTAAATTATCTTTTTACTACAATTATTTATTCATTATATGTGCATAATTAGTATTTTATTATTAGTTTCATATATATTGAATATATTTAATTTTTATTTTAATGATGAAAATTTTATTTTTCTTTTGATTATTTTAATGGATACTATATTTGATTTGTATTTTTATTTTTGAAGCATTTTTAACAATTTAAAATAATATTATAAATTGTACAATTTATTAAATTTATACATTAAAATTTTTTAACGGTTAACCAATAAATCGATCCGAAAATTTTGGTTAAAAATCGAAACCAATGTAGCGGTTAATCGAAATTAATGGATCGATTAATAAAATTATTAATGGATCAATTAACTAATCCATGCTTATCCCTATTTAAATTGAAAGAAAAAACATTCTTGCCAGATTGTAACCATGGCCACTGGTAGACTCAGAGCTGATCAATCTTCAAGCGTTGATTGCTCCAAATTTGAATCTGGTTTTCTAAACTTCTTCATGGATAATCCCTTTGCTGCATGGCTAACTTTTGGCTTAAGAGAAATCTTTTCGTGGTTTGGATATGTAAAGAGAGTATATGCTGCAAAAAAGCTTAGTGAAAAGGGTACAAGGTTTGGTTTTGTTAGTATTATAGGAGTAAAAAGTGTGAAAAATCTAATAAAAAAGGCTTAATGGGTCTTGGAGGGGGATTTATCAGATTCGTGTCAACTTAGAAAAATTCAAGATTAAACAATCTACAAAGAAGGTCTACAAGCCTTCTCAAGATGTGAAAGCAGATGATTTGATTCCAAGGTCCTCAAGATTTAGAGATAGCAGGTAGGTCTACACTTTCAATTAAAATGCAAAAAAATCATATGAATAATTCTCATTTTCAGACACACCATCAAGGTTTTCATTTCTCTTGCATTGTCTAATTGCATCCATAAATTTACCTTTAATAGCTTTATCCAATGGGTGAAAATTATGTTTAAGAAATTATAACTTTATAGAAAAAATAAAATACTTAGGTTTAATTTTTTATTTTTTAATATTGCTCTGCTCATTGCGTGGGATTTAAAACTATATTTTAAATAACCACTACACACTTACATTTACCTATTTTTGCTCCAAATTTTAAAATTTTACTACAATGATTTCTCCCCATGCCATCATAAAATATAAATGGCTATTTAACCAAGAAATATCACATAAATAAGTAATTAAACCCTTTAGTTTAAATATTTAACTCTATAGCTCTTAATATTATCATAATTTTACCATTCAATAATATATAAGCTCTGCTTTTATTAATCAAACAATTAATATAAAAGCATACAGTATTGTATTTAATATTCCTATAAGAAAAAAGAAAATTTTAACTAATTTTTGTATATTTGAATTTGTCCAATTAGTATAATTTTTCCTATTGAAGTTAAATGAGAGTTTTTATTAAAATAATATATTAAATGCTAGATATATACTGATTTTATTCACTAAAATAGTGTACTTAAATTTACAAAAAAAATTGCAAAATAATAAATATTATGACAAAATTATCATGATCATCATCTTTTTTTGAATTGAATAATTCTGGCAACATTGGAATGTAGAGTTATTTTCATTTTTACTTAATTTTAAATTGAATATTTAATGCTTGCTAAGTGTGTCTTTTCCGCCTGTCTTGTTCTAAATGCATGCTGAGACAAATCCATTAAGATATCCTTAAAATTGGGAGAAATCTTTAATTTATCCCTTCCTAATTCCTATTCGTATTTCTTCTTTTTTCTTTTTTCTTTTGTCTTCTTTTTTAAAAAATTTAAAATTTCTGCATTCTTAAATTTCAAACCTCTATATTGAAAACTTATAAATCAATGTTTCATAAAATTCAAAAACTCGTTATGATCAAAATAATTATTCTAATATTTTCAGTTGAATATGATTTTAACATTTATGAAGAAAAAATTGAATTCAAATATTAAGCATATTAAAAATATAACTTAGACATAAAAAATGTTCATTTGGTATGCACGCATATTAGTGCGTGTAAAATTTAAATCTTATATCTAAAATAAAAATAATATTTTTTAATTCAACCATTTATACATGCACTAAGTCATACCTCCTTTAAAAGATTATTATGTAAATATAAAAAAGTATAAAACTAAATAGTTTTGCTTGTAAAGTGAGTAAAATTAAAAATAAAAATAAATAAGAAAATGATTCTTCATAATTATTTCTTTTCATATACTAAAATAATAAGAAATTATAAATGATATGTCGTATACCATAATGTATGGCAAGAGAGGCAAGATACATCAATTAAAAAAAAAAGAAATAATAAAATTATTATGTCAATCCCCAACACTTAAAAATAGAAGAAAAATAATATTCTGTGCAAACAAATCACAAAAACAACAAAATGATATTTTTTAAGAGTCCGCTTGAAACAAATGAATTTCATAAAATTTTATAAAATTCATTTGTAATTCTTATTTTTTATATTTTGAAATGTAAAAAAAATAAAAATTGAATTTCAAGAATTAATGTAATTCATTACGTTTTCATCAAATTTCACCAAAATAGGTGAAATTTGCAATGAATTTCTTATTTTTAAGGAACCAAATTTTGGAAAACTATAATACTCTCTCTCTATATACACACACACTCTCTTTTTAGAATAACAATTCTTCAGTATTTATTCTTTTAATTTAATTTAATTTATTTTAAGTAATTATTATAAACAAGGTTATCGGAAATATCATCATCATTATTCAAAATAACAAAAATTAAATAAAGTAATCCTGTTCAATAATAACAATAACAACAACTTCTTATTATTAACCTTTTAATATAAAAATTTAAAAGTTAATTTTTTAATAAAAAAATGAGTATTTTGATTAGTTCTAGTAGAATCATGGATAAATTTATTTAATGGAAATGTTCTATAAATAATAGAGGTCTAATATTACTATATTCTAAATTAATAAAATTTATTGGCAAATTGAATTAAATGTCAATAAGGGTATTATTTATTATAATAGTTCACTAATATGTTATTAACTTGATTTGATGATAAAAATGTATGTAGTTCATTTCATAAATGTAGAATTAACTTGGTGGAATATGAATTTTTTCTAGTTTTTTTTTTATCTATTGTTGGGAGATATTAGTAAAAAACACATCAAAATTGGCATTGGGGATATTTTAGGAAATAAATAGAAATAAATTTTTTATTAATTTATTTCAAACAAAAAAATAAGAAATTTATTTTCAATTTTATATTTTAGTTATTTTATTCCAAGCATAAGAATTCATTTACAAATGAAGTTTACATAGAATTCATTTGTAAATGAATTCTATAGTTTGAATTCTTGTATTCCAAGTATAGTGTTAGTTTAATAAAATCATAAACCTTTTATTATTTTCGAACAAATTTTGTTTTTCTTTTTGAATAAAAAAGCGGAAGCCCAAAAAATAAAACGAATACGAGCGTACCCTAAATAAACAAGAATTTTAGTTTTTATTTTTTTATGAAAATGTTTAAATCATAAATTATTATTCATACATAAAAATGTTAATATGTAATAAATTATATAACTATATTATATATTTAAATTATAAATTATATATATTTATATTTAAAATTTAAATTACACATAATAGAACCATATAATATTTTTTTGAGAAAAAGTAATAATAGTACCAACATTAATATACGATATTACACCAAAAAAATTTAGGTCGTTGAGATTGTCCCTAAGTCGACTTTCATTTGATCCTTTATTTTCGAGTTTGGTCCAAATCCGATCATGCACCTTCATTTCGATTTTAGGTTGTCCCTAAGTCAACTTTCATTTGATTGTTTATTTTCGAGTTTGGTCAAATCGGATCATGTAATCATTGTAAAAATAGGACCGAATTAGAGCAAGAACCACAACTAAAATAAATTTGAGATAACTTAACACACATATTTACGTGAAAAATCTCATAATGAATTAGGGTGAAAACTATGAGCAAGAGTAGCAAATTAAGTTTCACTATGAGAAAAAAAATAGGAGTTACAACCTCTCTATATTTTAAACAAGAAAAATATAAGAAACACTCTTTATTCCCGCTAGGAGATCTCAAGAATGGGATGGCCTTTTATAAGCAAGAAGAGGAGACAAACAATTAATTGTTTGTTGACCATCCACTGAAATATGGATGGCAATTCTCCCTTTTTATTTTCTTTTTCCTTTTGTTTACATACAAAGGTTGACTAACATCTTTAGCTTGATAGTTTTAATGCCAACAATTTTTAAGGCTTGATCACTGCAACTGTACATAGATCCTCCAGAGATAGGTTTATAATGATGGAACCATTCTATTTGAGAGGTTATGTGACCTGCCTTCTTTAGTCGTTGCTGCTTCACATCATAGAACATTTCCATCATCGGAATAACTTGCCACATTTTCTTGAGAATTGGAATCATTTTTATTTAGATTCCAACAATCATTCTTCAAGTGACCCTTCTTTCCATAGTTGTAGCATTTAATATTCTTCTTACTCTTTGATTTTGATCTACCATGATTATGGCTCCCACTTGGGCTATGTTCTGTTGATCTCCCTTTCGTCACTACTAAAGTTTATGCTTGTTGTGCACTTGCCAACCTATCTTCCTTGTTCTTGCTCCGGCTCTTTTCCTCCAGGAGTGCAGCTGCGATATCTTCAAAGTTTAGATAATCTGAAAGGATATTGTTGGTCAAGTTGATGATGAGTTGATCATAAGAATCAGATAAACTTTGAAGTAGAAGCTCAGCATATTTTTCTAGCTTTATTCTATGACCCAATTAAGTGAGTTAAGAAAATACAATATTCAAGGTATTGATCTGCTCCGTGATCGAAGTAAATTTCACCATATGAAGGGTATAGAGCTTTCTTTTAAGGAAAATTTTATTATGGAGTGATTTGGCCTCATTTTATGAGATGATCCCAGATCTCCTTTACTATATTCTTTTCTTTTATGCTTGACAAAACTCCATCTACTAGTGTCAGATGAAGATTTGCCATAGCATTCCCATCCAATTCATTCCATTTAGTATCATCTATGAATTTAGCTGGCCTTTGACTTATGGTTGCTAGGTAATTATCTTTTGTCAAGATAGCCTTCATTTTCAATTTCCATAGTGTAAAATTACTTCCGTTGAATTTGTCTATCTTAAATTTTACCACCATTGCTTCTATCACAAACTTCTTTAATAAAAAATTTACTCCCACTATTTCATATGAATAGTAATTGCATACATAAATAGTAACCATATAGGTGAACAATGGTTATATACATGAACAATATCTAAGGAAAAATCTTTTCTGATGTGAAAGATCAGTGTATACTGTAACTACAACTCATACTAAGAAAGAACCTTGGCTTTGATATCATATATTGTAAAAATAGGACCGGATTAGAGTAAGAACCGCAGCTAAAATAAATTTGAGATAACTGAACACATAGATTTACGTGGAAAATCCCTTAATAAATTGGGATGAAAAACCACGAGCAAGAGTAGCAAAGTTTCACTATGAGAAAAAATAAGAGTTACAACCTCTTTATATTTTAAACAAAAAAAATATGAGAAACACTCTCTATTTACACTAGGAGATCTCAAGAATGGGACGGATTGAAAGCTTTTACCTCTTGCTCTTTTATAGGCAAGAGGAGGAGACAAAACTTTAATTGTTTGTTGACCATCCACCAAAATATGGATGGCAGTTCTCCCTTTTATTTTTCTTTTTTCCTTTTGTCTACCTACAAAGGTTGACTAACAGTAACTTCATTTCAATTTAGATTTAGATCATGTTTTTAAGATTTTGTTTAAATTTGGGATTACGGGTAAGGTTTGGCATATCTATATCAAGTTAAAACACAAATATCATATTTTTCAATTGTTATAACAAACTAGTCCAACTTTCTACTTCATAATTAAAGGCTAATGCAATTGCAAATTTTTCTAATTCTACTTCTAATAGTATTTTCTTCAATAATAATAATAATAATAATAATAATAATAATAATAATAATAATAATAATAATAATAATAATAATAATAATAATAATAATAATAATAATAATAATAATAATAATAATAATAATAATAATAATAATAATAATTATTATTATTATTATTATTATTATTATTATTATTATTATTATTATTATTATTATTATTATTATTATTATTATCGAAAGCATTTATGCACCCAAAAATAGCATAAATTAAATAAAAATGGGTAATTTACCTCTTGTATCATAGAATGTTTTGACATGAATGGAAGTAAGGGATTTTTACTTTCACGTTACTGGCACAAGCTTTCAACTACGAGCATGCACATTGAGAAAAAATGACTAATCCACAACCTAAATGCCCCTTAGAGAGATATTGAGAAAGATGACTAAAGAGTAATATTCTTATGTAGAGAGTGTGTAGAGTGTAACCTCACTTAGGTTTTCTAAACCCCTATTTATAGAGGCTGAGAGTTAAAACCCTAGTTTAACTCTTATTCCTATTTTAATTAGGAATCAATTATCTAAACTAAATAGGATAATTATTGTAGAGTCACAGGTGCATCCAAACTCTATCATCTTCCACTCGCACATGATGAAACATTTTCTAGTCAGTGTCTCTAGTCATATAGAAAAATAGACCATGTGACCAGTATACATCGAAAGCACTATTGCTGCATATCTGTTAAGGATATGTAGCATCTTGAAAAGTGAAAGCAAGATCTTTCTTTTTCACTATGCTCAACCTCATATTGTCTTCTCACATTTACTATTTTAACTTATGATCTCATAAAATAATATTTCATGTTCACTATTATGTCTCTACTCATAAAGACTATAATAGGCATACCAATGAATCTCGAAACCATTAAATGTGATCAAAAGGATATCTTTTCCTATTACTTTATGCCATCCATCATGATTCAACTCGTTTTTTCTAATTAGACCTAATAGGTCAAATTATTCCATATCCTTTTGGAGACTAACTAAGCTAGCCACACTGAATAATATTTCAAGGATACGTTAAGTGTTCTAAGGGTCATTATTCAATAGAGTCTCACACTAGGAAAAGTTGAGATAATTCACTTATGAAATTCCCATCTCTTAGTCACATAAACACACATGGTATGAAATATATTTTATGGTGTTCTTTCCTTTCCTTTAAGGAGCATATATTTTGTAAAATTTATTTCAACACCATACAAAAGTATAAGGTTGCAATGCACCAAAACATCTAGCTTCAATCTTCCCATTTTAGGACTATTTCTGGCTTTCAGGATAGAATATGATAATTATATTTAACTTATCATATGCTTATACTTAATCAAGTTTAAGTCTCAATCCAAAGTATATAACTTTATGTCTGTCTTTTTTTACACCTTAACAAGACTAACATTGTATTTTTTTGCAAAAAGGTAATTTTATTTTAAACATGCTCTCGAGTTCACCATATATAAAAAAATTACCTCAAATTAGTCTTTGTCAATTCATTGTCAAAATTAAGGTAAACACCCATGTGAGTAGGCTACTTCTCTATCCTATATGCTTAATCATATAATAAATAACAGTAAATATTCATATATAAATATTCAAGCTCATGTATAACCAAATAATAAACTTTATTATTATTATTATTATTATTATTATTATTATTATTATTATTATTATTATTATTCATAAATGATAATGTTAAAGGATTACACAATATATTGCATGAAAATATACTGTAAGTTCACTTCTTCTTGTGCAACTATATCTTTTTGTGTAATAATACTTAATTTTGATATGCTTAGTCCTACTATGAAATTTTGGATTTTTGATATAAGCTATCAACGACTGATTGTCACTTTAGATGGTCATTGATTCCTCTGAAGTAGTTACTCTTAAATGGTCCATAAACCTTTTTGGCCAAACTGCTTCTTGTATTGTAGTTGAGGAAGTGATAAACTCAGATTCCATCGTTGATAGGGCTATGCACATTTGTTTCTCGCTACTCCATGAGATGACACACTTGCCAAGCAAGAAAATGAATCCTAAAATAGATTTCATCTCATCCATATCTCCTTTCTAGTTAGCATCTGTGTATCCTCTCAATCATAGATCTGTGTATCCTCTCAATTGCAGATCTTTACCTTAATAACAGCAAGACTAATGTAACAGCCTATATCACCTGCTTATAGATATTGTTCATTTTAGGTGGACCTTTGGTGGAACTAACTCACACCGGCTCTCACACCTGTATGATTTTACTTTTGGGGAGCCAACTCATCTAAAATGCATCTACAAGGGATAGGTATCTATACCCTTATAAGGCATGGTTCGTTCTTCCCTCCAACCAATGTGAGATATCATAATCCACCACTTTTATGGGATCTAGCATCCTCGCTGGCACACAAATCCAACACCTGGCTCCAAAACCCTAATAGGATTAGTATATAGTAAGAAAGACATTAAAAAGATTTCAGTGTGAAAGAATTGCTAGTTATGCAAATGGGAAGTAATCGGTATTAATGCGGGAAGTAATCGGTATTAATGCAAAAGTGAAGGGTAATTTTATAAATTATCAATTTAGGGTTAAATGTGTAATATTATAAAATAAGTGAGGGTTAATGTGTTAAAAGGGTTAGTGTGGTGTATAGTTAGTAATAAGGATTAGGTATCAGGAGGCGAAATGCAATTTACCATTGGTCAAACAATTAACCAATGAAGAGATGACACATATGGGACTCTAAAAAGAGTTAAAGATGTGGTATAAAAGGGGAAAGTGGCCAGCCATCTTTTGGCTAAGAGATTTCTAAATTTTTCATGCTAATTCTCCATAAAACACTCCTTTGAAAATTCTACTTTTGGATTAAAGGAAAGGGGAACTTGGTACAAGGTGAGAAAACTTATAGCTTTGAGTTGAGAGTGGATGTATTCCTCTTTATTTATTTATGTAGTAAGTATTTTAAAATATTTATTAATTGTTTTTGAATGGTAATTGAATGGTATTACATGCTATCTATTGGAGAAATTAGCAAAAATAAAGGGGAAGAGAAGAAGAAGTTCTAGAAGAGCTAGTTAGAGCATCAATAAGGTATGGGAGTTTATGTTATTGTTTTATGTATATCTATTTGAAAAAAAGTTGTTATATGTACTGTTTATGATCTATAATTGATGTTTAAATGAAGGAATTATTTTATAGTGCAAAGAAAAGATGGTTTGTGCCTTAGAAAGTGACATAGTGAAAATCTGTTTAAGGTTCACTTGAACCAATTTCAGTGTAAAAGGGTATAACTCCTTTACCAAGGCATACCTAAACCTCCCTAAACATAATTAGGGTATTTTAAATATAAGGTTAAGAGTAATTTGTGAATAAAATGAGTAGAAAGCATAATAAACTAGTGAAGTAAAGTTAAATACTAAACTTTAATGTATAGGAATTTATTCAATTAATGAACATGAATAGTTGTATTAGTGATCTTATGTGTTACTAAATGAATGATGAGCATCTTGCATTGTATCCTGAGTGCATTTGAATATGCGTGACACGATATGGTGATATGATTGCATTCTTCATTCAGTGTATTTATGCTAGGGTTTTAAATATATGAAGTACCTTATCCTTAAGTGTTTTATGAGTTATTAAAAGCCTAAATTTTACATAGTAGTGGATAGATAAGCAAGCTTATAAAGGAAATAGTGATCACAGCTGTAAGTGTTGTCATCAAAAGGTGACTAGTGTATTATTTTGGTACCTTTTGGTATCTAGTGACCCGAGACTTTTATATCTTTAGTGTTTGATATTGCTCACCAGTATCTAGCGTTGTACCTATATCTACCATTGATGGGAATTCAGGTGATAAAAGTAATTTGATTAATGAATAATGCTCAATGATCAATGGTGTGAGTGTTTCAGTTGCTCATGAAAATGTTAGTGTTCTTCATTGAATAATGAAGTGTGATTAAAGATTCATTTTGAAGTGTTACCGAGTGCATCATTAAGAAATAATATTGCAATGTTTCCTAATGCATAGATTATTGTTATAAGCATACGTATTTTATATCTTGAAAAGGCATGCTAGTATGTTATTTGTATTTGAGACTTCGATAAGAAGTCAATTGTTTTATTTTGCTCCCCACTAAGCCATTTCTCAACATAGGTGTTTTTCCCATGTAGCTATACAAGTGTGAAGTATAAATGCCATTTTCAAGTCAGCATCTGCAGGCCACCAAAGAGGATAGCGAGTGATAAATTGTTTTGGAGTAGAGTTATTTTTTATAAAGTGCTTAATGTAAATAATTTAGAACATATGTAATGAATTAATTTATAATGATACTTTAAGTATGTTTAATTTTTATCTATGTTTGTGTGATTGTACAAACAATTTAATAAGAAAATATGTAAAAAAAAGGTAATAAAAGTGAGTGTTATAAATAGTATGCAGTACCTTTGAGGTATCTAAGTATCATTTTCATTTCTATTTAATGTGTTTAGCCTCAGTAAGACTGATATCTACTTACTATGCCCATTGCATAGCATATATCACATCTTGTACACAACATTGCATACATTAGATTACCCATAGCAGTGACATATTGAATATTTCTCATGCATTCCATTTCTTCTGGTGTCTCAGGACACATACTTTTGCTAAGAAACTAATTTTTGGCTATAGGGTTATCAATGGGTGTGCAATTTTGTATATTGAATCATTTAAGGACTTTGTTGATATATCTCTTATGAGAAAGACAACAACCTTCTCGAATGATCCCTTGAAATCTTAATTCCAAGAATGTAATATGCTTGATCCATATCTTTTATTTCAAAGTTAAAGGATAACCAACCTTTAATGTCATTTACGTACTCTATATCATTTCTTACTATTAGTATGTCTTTAATATACAAAGTCAAAATGACAAATTTGTCTTTAGAGCTTTTGTGATAAATACAATGGTCTTCATCAATCATGCTGAACCCATTCAACATGGTTGTCTCATGAAATATCAAATACCATTATCTTGAAGACTGTTTAGGCTACAAATTGATCTTTTCAATTGGTAAACCTTATGTTCGCTGCCTTTCTCAATGAAACCTATATGTTATTTCATGTAGGTTTCTTCATATAATCCTCAATTGAGGAAAGCAGTCTTTACATCCATTTGATGTGGCTATAAGTCTAAACTAGCCATTAAGGCCAGAATTAACCTTATTAATGTAAATCTTACGACAGTGAGAAAGTCTCCTTACAATCAATCCCTTCTTGTTGCTTAAGCCCCTTAGCGACTAGCTGGGCTTTATATCTTTTGATGCTTCCATCGATTTTTCATTTTACCTTGAGAATCCACTTATTCTCAATTGGTTTGAATCTTTTAGGTAGATCAACCAATTCCGAAAGATGGTTCAATCTCATATATGCCATTTCTTCTTCCATTGCTTTAATCCATTTATCTTTAGCTGGGCTTGAAAGAGATTTTTGAATATTTTTAGGATCTTCTTCATCTTATGGGATGACTAAAAAGGTTTTGTTTGAGCCTTTGATCTTAAATTGTCGACATGGAACACTTTTCCTTTTAGATTTTTATAATTTCGATTCTTGATAAACATATCTCATGTATTCAACGTAGTTTAAAATGCTTCCACTGGGATTGAGATCAATTCTCCCACTAAAGCTAGAAATACTCCCACTTAAGTGAGGATCTTGAATTTCCATGTTCCTACTGGAGTTAGGAATACTCCCACTGGAGTAAAGATCTTGAACATCCGGATCATAAAGAAAAGGGTTTTTACCTTCTTCTTCAAATTCCCTCCCACTTGAATGGAGTGATCCTGATGGTTTTTTTTGAGTTTCATAAAAAGTGAAATCTTGACTCATTTTGTCCAACTTTAGAAATTCATTTTTTAGGAAAATGACATCTCATGATTCAAATTCTATCATTATGGCATTTTCCATCTCCCCTATGAATATGTATCCTTTTGATACTTCAAAATATCTCACAAATATACTCTTTTTACCTCTTAGTCCCAATTTACTAAATTTTATTGAGATATTATAGACATATGCAACATAACCCCAAGGTCGTAAATGGCTTAGGCTAGGTTGTCAACTAGTCCATAACTCATAAGGAATGGATGCGACAGACTTAGAGGATACTCGGTTTAGAACACATGTGGCTGTTAATAAAACATCTCTCTAATAGAAAATTGGCAAATTTACCTCATCCATCATAGATCTTGCCATATCTAGGAGAGTTGTATTTCTCTTTTCCACAACACTATTTTGTTGTGGAGTTCTAGGAATAGACAACTAATGCTCAATTCCTTTTTCATCACATAAAGATTTAAATTCATCAGAAAGATATTCCTTAGATCTGTTAGCTCTTAAAGCTTTGATCTTTCTATCTAATTGATGTTTAACTAAGTTTATATAACTTTTGAAGCAACTCAACACTTCTGATTTGTGAGAAATCAATTAGGCATACCCATATCTCATATAGTTATCTATAAATGTGGTGAGATAGTAGGCTCTATGCCTTGCCTTCACATTCATTGGACCACAGACATAAAAATGGATTAATTGCAATGGAAATTCGATCCTAGTTCCCTTTCCAAATGGTTTCTTAACTAGTTTTCATTTTAGGTAATATTCACAAGTAGGTAAATCAATTTTATTAAGGTTACCTAATAAACCTACTTTGGTTAACAGACTCATTCGATCTTGCCCAATGTGATTTAACCTAACATGCCATAATTTCACATTATTCTCGTAACTATGTGAAGCAGAAGAAGAAATTAAGAAAAACTAGTATTATTTAAATAATCAAGATCAATATCCATCATAATGAAATCTTTCGAAATAAAACCAGAACCATAATAAACATTATCCAAACATAAATACATACTATCATCTTTAAAGTGTAAATCAAAATCAAGTCTCATCAAGGCTATGATAGAAATTAAATTCCTATGAATCTTTGGTGTGTAGAGTCCATCATGCAGAAGTAGGGTTCGACCTTCACACAAAACTAATTTGCACTTGCCAAACCCTTTAAGTGCCACTCTAGCATTATTTCCCACATATATCCATTTGGCTTCATTTGTAATTCATCAAAATTCAACAAAGGCATCTCGATCCTTTTTTCATATGGTCTATTTATCTTAAGTCTATCACCCACAAAGGATGAAAATCAGCCAGAAAAATAAAACTAGATACACAAATTTCACTAACTCTCGAGTCCAAATAGTTTACTTATTTGGGCATAGTGCAATCTTTTGCATAGTATCCTTTCTATTGGCAATTAAAGTACTTCACTCTTGAAATGTTTAATTTCTTCTTGCCTTTGGACCTATTAGCATTTTATCTCACTTTTTGCTTCTTAGCTCTTTAGCCTTTTCTTTACCCTAATTCTTGAACCTTTTTCTCTTTTTCTGATTAGAACTTATTCCACCAATATGGGACTATGCCACATGCACTTTTGCATTGACTTTAATCACCACCAAATAGTTTTTTTCAAGTTTAAGATGAGAGCAACATCCCTAAATGTCTTTATGTTATCATATAAGTCAGTTAAATCTTTATATGCTTCTAACTCCTAGGTAAAGAGCAGATGATAGCCTGGATTTATTGCTCATCGATCAGTTTATGACTAGCTTGGGGATGTTTCAGTCTAAGACTGTGATCTTGGCTAGACTCTATACACTTTCAAATGATGATGTCACCACTCTGCAGGTTGGTACCAATGTAAGGAAAACCATCATCATTATAGTTACTGACACCCCTAGTCTTACCCTGTGTCTTCCTTAAATTTGCATTGTCATTAGGCTTTCACCTTCTATCCAATAGTTCCTTGTTCTCAACATCAATCTTATGACTTCATATGTGTTCAACTCAAAGCTTTCCTATGCTTTTTGGAGAATATAGCTCCTTGTCTAAATGAACATTTACTGCTACAATGGCACTCTGACCATTATATCGCTCTAGCTTTGATAGTATTCCATTTTGATCTCGTGATATCCTGCACTTTGCATGGCAATTAGTGGTAAAGGGTCTACGAGATAGCTTTTCACAACTTAGACTTATCTTTGTTACATATCTCTTTTATTTCAACTTATTCAGGCAACTTTTTATGATAAGGATGGTTGTCTTAACCCATTCTTTAGTTATGGTGGTAGGTATATCCCATTGATGGGGGTTCTAGGTACTTATGAGAAGGATTTGATGTTAGTGTTTGGTTGGATGTTAGCAATTGCAGTGAATCGACAAGTAATAAAATGGGGCATTTTTAAAATCTCGAGATATCGAACCCAAGGAAAATAAAGCGAGCATGAGAGTAATTGATTGATTGGAATTTTTTGTTAAAAGAATGTCCCAATTGTTTATTGAGTATGGTGAAATTAGGGATATTAGCAATTAACATAAAAGTAATTAAACACAAAAAATTAATTAAATAAAATGATAAAAATAGAAAATATGAAATGCATAAAATTAATAATTACTAAAATCATTGTTTAGGAATCTAATCCTCCCCATTCCCATATAAAATTCATTTTAATATAACATTAATATATCTAAGATCTGGACAACCCATCAAACCCCTAGTCATCCATTTCAGAGTCTACTACTCTAACTACCTAATTTCCCATTCCAGAGCCAATCCAATAGCTAGCATAAGCACGAGTCCCAAAAATATGACTAGTATCCCATTCAAGAGCTTACTACTTCAATACCTATTCATTTTCCTCTCTTTTTCTAGTTTTACAACACTCAAACCCTAGATCTAACAACTTCCATTTCGAAAAGGTCATTAAAACTATAGAATATATGACCAAAAATATAGCATGCATGATATAACTATTAAACAAGCATAAATCCATAAACTTGAATAAGATTAACAACATAAATACTTAAATAACATAAACTTGAATAAGATTAACAACATAAATACTTAAATAACATCCATACCAAGATAAGAACAAGGGAAAAAAAACATCTAAAACATATATTTACATATAGGAGTTCATTTCTTTACATGGTTCTAGGGTAAAGATCCCTAAACAACTAAAGAAGTATTCACTACTCATAATGAAAACAATAAGGAAAAAAGGAAGAAGAAACTTTTAAACCCATTTAGAAATGTAGATCTAAAGTTGCAATGGCTTCTCCTCTTCTTTTCCAAGTTGAGCATGATTGAAAATTGTAAGTTTACTCTATACTCTAAATTATGACTATGTATTTTTGGTATAAACTATATTGAAAATATAATTTTTACAAGTAAATCTATGAAAACTAAGTATAAAACCTTAAAAGTATGAAGAACTACGAGTTAAAACTACAGAGAAAAACCCTAAACTTTAAAAACCTAAAAAGATCTCCTTTAAAGCTAGATAGAATGAAGTTTTTATATTGACATGCAAATAGGCATGATAAAGAAAAATGGTCTCAGCTGACTCCAATCAGTTAAAAAGGTATTGTAGCAGCAGCATATGGCTAAGAGACTTTAGTCTTAGCCATGCGTACCCTTCTGAATCGAATCATCCTCGAGCTTTGCATTGGAAACGATGGAGACAATTGGTTTTAGCCGAGTCTTTTAGTGAAATAGTGCATTTTGAGAAATTACAAAAGCCCACGGTTGAGATAAATGGTTTTAGTCAAGTGTAAGTCAACTTTTTTTTACAAAAGTCAAAATTACATTATTAAATGTACAAAAACTTCACAATTCTTAATATAACCCCATTTGGCATAAAAAGATAAATGTAACACTTAAAATATGAAAAACACATAAAACGAGATGTAAACACAGATAAAAATACACTGTAAATAAACACTAAATCGAAGTTATCAAATATGCCACACTTAGCTTTTGCTCACCCTCGAGCAACTGAACAAACCAAATTTCTGCATATCCAAACTCTAAGAAAAAAATAAAAAATTCAAAAAAAGCTAAATGACACTATAATAGAAGTCACTAACTATTATCCTAAATCAAAAAGAATTCAGCTCCAATCATACTAGCTAGTCTTCCGATGTGTGTGTGCTAGGCCTAATGACAACTTCTGAATTTTAAAACTCTAGTGCAATCCAATAATCGAGAAAAGAATTCATATGAAATTTTTTTCACATGTGGTTTCACTCTTGAAACTCAAAAAATACCATAGGCTTCTCATTTAGCACCAAAACCTAAAGATTATCTCCGCAAATAACTCTAAACAAAGAAAGATCAATAGGTCTTATACGGGTTGCAATGTGGTTGGGGTATGGCTAACAAAGAAAAGTAGAAGATATGCAAAATAGAACAACCTTTCAATAACTCCACTCACTTTAATTACACTCTAAAAATTTTAGCTAACTTTCTACCCTTTTGTCAATTTAAAATAGTTGCTATATTCTAGGCTACATAGAATGCAGAATATGATTGCTTAAAATTTAGATTTCTAAGAGAAGGGTAACATCAAACATGCTTATTTGATCATACAATCGCTCGATTAAGCTATAAGTGCTAAAACTGCTTCTCTAAATTCAGCAAGCTATCCCACACTTATTACGAGTTATAAATCATAATTTTATTTCATTTTTTTTTCAAGGGGGATTACTAACATTGCCATTAAATGCAGTTACATTCTAAAAATAATCCTAGATATTCACAAGATAATCTAATTCTAAAATTCTCCTTGACATCCAACCCTTATCTCGTGTCTTTTTTATTCTAAAAAATTTTCTCTTACTCATTCTAAGAATGGTTAGTTCTAAAAGGGTAAGAAAAAGAATTTAAGGCTAGGAAAATTACATAAGTGTATAAAAAATTAAAAATTTTGGCATGCATTTAGCATACCTTAATAGGCTTAAAGGGGTTATGCAAGGGAAATAATTTAGTACCGAGTAGGTTAAATGTCTCTTAGAGGCTAACAATAAAATCCTGCCTAAATCATTTCAAGCTTTATATTCGAATTGCTATGAATGCTTTGAAGGGTGATGAGAAAGGTTAAAGTTATTTAGAATTCCCTTTTGATCACCTTCATGCACTATTTTTTTATTTTTCTAAAAATAGGCCTAAAGTGCATATTATTTATGGAGACCTACTAGTATCGATCTAATTGTACCTGAATGAAAAGGCAAACAATTAACAACTAGCTACTCTCCAGTCATTCAACTATTCTAAAATAAGTTTTTCTCAAACTAAGTTTAGAGTGTCGACAATGGGAACAACAAAGGCAAAACTAAACTAAAGTGATTAAGTCTTTGATAACAATCGAAGACAATAACCTAAAAAAAATTCGAAACAATAAACTAAGACAAAAATTTAAAGCTATAAAAAAAAATAAAATTGTGCAAAATAACTAAGAACTACCAGAAGCTGTTAAGTAAAAAGATAGACCTAGACTAAAGAAAAATAAATTTAAAGCCATAAAAGAAAGATACATAAACACAAACTTAAAACATAAAATATATTAACTAAATATTAAGGAAGTTCAAATATACTAAACTAACTACTAATAACAAAATGAACAAAAAGCAGTTAAAACTACTTTAAAACTATTGTGTTGTTTAAGTTAAACAAGCAAAATATCTAACAAATCCAAAATAAGTTCATAAAACATCTCCATAAAATACCTTTACCCCACACTTAAGATTTTTGCTGCGCTCAGCAAAATACAAACACAATATTCATAAAAAATTAGAGGTTAAGGAAAATCCCTAAAATATCATTCTTGTGCAAGTGGAGGAGGAAAGTGGAGATCGAATCGGGACTACATCATTCAAAGGGCAGTGATGATCTCATTCATTTGCTCTGTTATTGCATCCAAATGGCTCATAATAATAATTTATTGCTCTGATGAAAGGGTTATAGCCACTTCCTTCACTTGTTAAAGCTCTATAGCCTACTTGTTTACTACCTCCCTGTAGAATGCTTGGTTAAATACCACTATGTAGCCATGCCTCGGGAGTCTCGGGTCATATATAAGAATGGCCATCTTCTTAAGAATCTTCTTGTCTATAACAATGGGGTTCCCGATAGATTTTCCCGAATTCATATAGTTAATGCCCTCGCCAAGGTGGTGACAATACCTTCAAAGGCAATTTTGGTCGGCCTATTATTATAAGTTCTAAAATCATCAATTTTACCAGAAATAAACATAACTCCATTAAGATGGATGCCATTTTCCATTGCATATAGGATGGTAGCCTCATTTGCATTCACATTGCTAAGACCTCTATTATGACTGAAGACTGCCAATGTGAAGTACTTGTGTATGATCCTCAAACGGTGGTTCTTCATATGATAGGCCTTAGTATTACTGGCACCGAACATTATGGGGTCCTCCTTATCACATATCCCATTCCACACCTCCAATCAATTTAAATTGTCAATTCCCCTCGTAGTATGAGAATTATAACCTAGAATAGTTGAGAACTTGTTAAAGGTCATTTAGTGTAAAGGGCTATTGAGCTAGAAATTGATGAGCCCTTATCTATGTGGCTATCCTTCCCTATGCAGATTCTGACTGTGGTTAAGAAATCCCTTACAAGATAGGGGTGGACAGTCTCCCTTTGCTCTATAAATTCCTTATAGCCAACGCCTTCAATTAAACGCTCAATCTCATTCTTCATATGAAGCTCTTGCATCAAATCCATATCGAGATAAGGAGTTGCTAAGTATTCTTGCCGAGTGAACATAGGCCAATCCTCCTTGAATTCATTTGAAACCCATCCTGGAACCTTGGATTTGCCTGACTCTTATGGGGTTGAGGATGAAGACACCACCTTCATTTTACTATGCTTAGGTGCCACTACAAGAGTAAACAATTCTCAATAAGGTTTCACTAACATCAAATATAAACACATAAATTTTAGCATGGGAAACGAAAGTTTGTTAAATATAACAAGAATTAGTTAAACATGCTTTGAGCAACAAATAACAAATTTTCAAGTGAAAATTAAACGACGACAACTACAATTCATAATGTAAGAAAAATAATTTGATGCCTCCTACAACAATCACTATGACTAATCTTATTTAATCGAAACAATTAACATCACACCTAGTTATCAACAAAACTAAATTGGCCAATAACATAAAAAAGTTAAAATGCCAAAGAGAAAACTACCAAAAATGAACAAGAATATGGCATAAAACTCGACTCAAATAGGATTTTTTTGCTTTAAAACTAACCAATTGTAGGCATTGAGTAGACAAATACCAAAATTAGCATTGCATACACCTTTACGCATAAACATCACATTGCACTTAACTAAAAATATTAGTCTAAAGAGAATTATGCACATAAAAGAGGTAAAGTTAGGCAAAATTGCATTTTTCATTTTTTTAGGTGTTTTGACAAGCACATGGCATACATAGACAACAATGGCATTAAAATGCACCATCTCAAGTTAACACATGCAAAGTGGTTACTCAAATATTCAAAGTGACAAATTATGGGTCATGCCTCAAAGAAAAAGAAGTAAATTGAAATAATTTGATTAAAACCTAACCCTAATCAAGTAAATGTGCATTTAACATATCTCACACACATAAAAACACAAAATACTAACAAAAATGGAGTTTGTATTCTCAAGTATACTCAAGAAAAATAAGAAATAAAGTAGAGAGATTAAATTCAAAATAAAGTATATTGGATTACTTACTTGTTTTAAAGCTTGAAAAGGATAAAAATGCATAATAAGTGGAGAAAATGGTGCGACAGTGCCATAATCCACAAGAAAGAAGAGGAAAAATGAGAAACAATATGAAAAGTCATGCTTATTGGGGTCTATTTATAAACAAACATGACAAGTGCCTAGGGACATGGATGAGACAAAAGGTCTCAATTGAGTCACACATAATGCTCAAAAATCACAACATGGATTTTTTAAAGGACACGACTAAGACCAAGTGACCCAATCTGTTTAAAAAAAATCCCGATTGCACACGACTGAGACCTGTTGGTCTCAACTTAGTGAACCATTTTATACCAAAGTATTTGACATACACAGAGTGGCCGAAACCATACACATCCACATTTAATTGCACATGGTTGAGACCAATTGTTCTTGATCGAGTGACCCCTACTGGACTAAAAACTCATCTTGCACATGGTTAAGATAAATGGTCTCGGCTGAGTGATACCCATTGTATCCAGAATAAGGTCTTACACAAGGCAGAGACCACATGGTCTCAGCCGATTGATCTATTTTGGAACCCATACAATAAATATGACATGGCTGAGTCCAATGGTCTCGACCGAGTACAACAAAAATTTGGCATTTTTTTTTCAAAAATTTCACACCTTTATACATACATATAATCACTACAAGACGTAGTAAGCATTCATAATGTAAAAAATCAC
Organism: Excoecaria agallocha; assembly: GCA_037975025.1. Taxonomy (NCBI): domain Eukaryota; kingdom Viridiplantae; phylum Streptophyta; class Magnoliopsida; order Malpighiales; family Euphorbiaceae; genus Excoecaria; species Excoecaria agallocha. The sequence continues at coordinate 33,817,194 of CM075808.1, read as the reverse complement.
CCCTTATTAACACTTAAAACAAAGATGCAAAATAGCAATTTAAACTAAAATTAAAGAGACAATTAAAGGAAATAAGTTCTAAGATTGAGTTGGAATAAGTTTTGAGTTTAAAAAGTCACCAGCTTGACTTTGAATGCTCTCATGGTATGTCCTTCAATGTCACGACCACCATATTGACTTCAAACCTGGATTAGAAGTATGGCTTGAGACGGTGACCATTGATCTTAAATTCTTGACCATCACTTGAGTGTTTGACAGTGATGACTCTATATCAAGTGACATCCATAACTTCATAGGGACTTTTCCATCTTGATTTAAGCTTTTTTGGAAATAGTTGAAGACGACTATCATACAATAGTACTTTCATTCTCGGGATAAATTCCTTTGGCATCAGCTTATGGTCATGCCATTTTTTTTATCTTATCTTTATAGCCGTTCACATTTTTATATACCCACAAATGGAATTCATCCAATTCATTTACCTATAAAAGAAATTTTTCTCCAGCAATTTTTAGATCAAAGTTCAAGAATTTAGTCGCCCAAAAAGCATTATGCTTTAATTCCATAGGTAAATGATTTAATTTTCCATATACAAGCCGAAATGGAGACATTCCAATTGGAGTTTTAAAAGCAATCATATAGGCTCATAATGCTTCATTTAACCTTAAAGACCAGTCATTTATAGACCTATTAACATTTTTCTCCAAAATTGCTTTTAACTCCCTAGTGGACACTTCACCTGCCTATTGGCTTGAGGATGATAAGGTGTTGTAATTTTGTGCCTTATCCTAAATTTCTTTAGCAATGCCTTAAATTGGTGATTCACAAAATATTTCCCACCATCACTAATTATGGCTCTAGGTGTCCCAAATCTAGTGAAAATATTTCTATGTAAAACTTTTAGTACAATCTTAGAATCATAACTCCTAGTAGCTATAGCCTCTACCCATTTTCTCACATACTCAACAACTAAAAAAATGTATTCAAATCCAAATGACACTGGAAATGGCCTCATAAAATCTATGCCTCAAACATCAAATAATTTGACTTTTATGATATTTTTCCAAGAGTTTTCATCTCTTTTAGAAAAATTTCCTACTCTTTGGCATTTATCACAACTTAGTACAAAAATTTTAACATCCTTGAACAAGGTTGGCCAATAAAAACCTTATTAGAGAATCTTTGTGACTTTCTGATTTGCTTTATGGTATCCTTCAGCTTCTCCTCCATGGCAAGCGTGCATAATCGATCCTTGTTCTTCCTTAGGAACACACCTTCTAAGCACTTGATCCACACATAGCTTAAATAATTGTGGATCATCCTAAATGTAAAATCTCACATTATCTTTCAATTTCTTCCATTATTGCCATGTCAAGTCCCTTGGAATAAATCCACTTTCAAGATAATTTGCTATGTCAAACTCTTGCAACAACAACACCCACTTAATCAATCTTGGCTTTGACTTTTTCTTTGCAAACAAGTGTCGCAAAGCTGTATGATCAAACCAATCAATTACTTTAGAGTTAAAAAGATAAGGTCTAAATTTTTAAAATGGAAAAAATATTGTAAGAAACTCCTTTTTGGTTATTGTGTAATTGACTTGATCTACTATGCAAGCCAAGTTGTGGCTTGCATAGTAGATCATGTAAAAGACTTTCTCTCTCCTTTGTCCTAGCATAACTCCCACTGCAAAATCACTTGCATCACACATTAATTCAAATGGAAGTTTCCAATATGGAGAGTTGATCTGTGGAGCTGAAATCAACCTTTGTTCCAACATGTTGATGTTAGTGTAAGCCCTAGCCCCAATGCATTGTAATAAAACACTTTAATTAATAAAATGAGGCATTTGTTTTATCCATTGTATTCCTGTGCATATCAATTGATAGAACTATCCAAGAATGTTGTTTCGGTTTAAGTTATCATGTGTGAGGAACATGGTTGTAAGACCTTGAAATAAATGAGACATCATTCTAAATATCCCTAGTTAGTCATTGTTATGGGAATAACAATGAATTAAGACTAGTATGCTCTCTCTGATATTATGAGTTTTGTCTTACGAATCATTAGGACAAGAGTGTCAATCAAAGATCATAGATACATGTTAAAGAACATGGTATCTGGATTCGATCTGCTCATGAGAACACTACATGGTACAAGTCATAAGTGTTTCTCATATGCAAGTTTTGTATCGGAGTTCTTAGACCTAAAATCTCTATGAAACTCTTTGTGAATTAATGTGTGCTTTGACATACACCTAACGTGCTCGTAACAGAGTGACAAGTACGGGTATGCTTGGGTATGCATTGATTCATGTTAGAGAGCATGAGAGAAGTGAAGGGATTACCCCTCTCGATAAGAGAGAAAAATATCATCGGCCACTTGATCAGTGAACTGAGAAGTGTATGGCCATACCGAGATGAAATAATGAGTAATCATTATTTATCTGAGAGTTCAGTGTGACTGTAAGATCAAGAAAGGAATTAATATATATAAGGATGACTAGTTCCATGCCTTATATTAATTCTGATATTTATGGGTAAGGGACTATGCAAAATTGCATTAGGTCACTAAATGCCATATGCATTTTCATTTAATTTGGAATGCTATAATATCTTGCTAGAGAATATATATAGCCTTTGAATTAATTTATTAATTCATTGCCAACATTAAATGGACCTATAGGATCGCACACAGAGCATTGGGCTTAAAATATTTAATTAAAGTATTGGGCATTAATTTGGGCTTTTAATTAAAGTCAAATTAATGTGTGTGATGGGTTTTAGATTACTATTAGACCTTGGCCCATGAGAGAGAAGAAAATTCAGCCCACAAGATTTAATTTCAATTAATTAAATGTCTTGTATTAATTTAATTAATTGAGTATTAAAGCCTAAAAGACTTATGATCAAATTAAATCTCTTAATTATGAATATTGGTGGCCGAAATTCCTATAGAAAAATCAAAGGAATTTCGGCACATGCTTTTTATTTATTAAGTGATTTATTTGGTTAATATGTCTTATGTTTTAATCTTAGATTAATTCAAAAGAATTTAAATCAATATATATCTCTTATTTTAAAGAAGTGATAAAGGCTAAAATTAATTATCTTTAAGTATTTGATTTTAGATTTATCACTTAAAAAATAAAAGGATATATATTGAATGAGAGAGAAAACATAAAACCCTAATTTCTTCTATGGTTTTTGCGTGAAACTCTCTCTCAAGACTTTCTTTTAGCCAATTTTCACAAGGAGAAAGGATAGTTCCTCATTCTCTTGTGATCTTGGGTAGTAATAGCAACCTAAGAGAAGTACAAAATCAAATTTTGTAGCTTCAAACCATAGCCATTACACAATACATTAAAAGAGAGCTAGCAACCTCTATTTTAAGCCGTCGGTGCAATTGTGTGTGTGAGAATAGAGGGAGTGGCGTAAAAGGCTGTTCCTTAGCATTGGTGATCAAGATCTAAGGTGGATAAAGTCATCTCGATTGCTGTTCATCACCAAACTCAAGTTTTAAAAGTCATCCAAAGTTGTAAGTTTTAAAACCCTAAAATTGCATGTTTCGATTCTTGTCATGGAATTGTTTGGCATGTATGATCATTTTTATTATTTTTCCGCTGCGTGATTGCCATGTTCATACCATGTCATATTCCATCAGTTGAATGCTTGCAAACACTTATTAGTGAAATCAAATGGAGCATCCTTCATTAATAAATTTGATAAAGGTTTAGCAATCTTAGAGAAGTCTTTAATAAATCTACGATAAAACCCTGCATGCCCCAGAAAGCTCCTAACGCTTTTGATATTGGTTACAGGAGAAAGTTTCTCAATCACTTCTACTTTAGCTCTATCCACTTCTATCCCTTTTTTTTGAGAACTTATGCCCTAAAACAACACCCTCATTCACCATAAAATGGCATTTCTTCTAATTCAATACTAAGTTAGTTTTCTCACACCTACCTAGTACTAAACCAAGATGCTTTAAATAACTTTTAAATTCCCTTCCATAAATGGTGAAATGGTCCATAAACACCTCAATAAATTTCTTTATAAAGCCATGAAATATTGCCATCATACACCACTTAAATGTAGCCGGTGCATTGCATAATCCAAAGGGCATCCTTCTATAAAAAAGTACCATAAAGGCAGGTGATGTTTGTTTTCTCTTAGTCCTCAAAGGCTATAGGGATTTGCAAATATCCCAAATAGCTATCTAGGAAATCATAAAACCTATTGCCTGTTAATCTTTTAAGTATTTGATCAATAAATGGTAAAGGGAAGTGGTATTTCCTAGTTGTACTATTTAGTTTTCTATAATTGATATATACCCTTCAAACCATAATCAGACAAGTTAGGATGAGTTCATTTTGCTCATTCCTTATAATTGTCATCCCTCATTTCTTAAGAATACACTAAACTTGACTTACCTAACTACTATCAGAGATAGGAAAGACTATACCTGCATCGAGTAATTTTAAGATTTCTTTCTTAACTACCTTTGGCATTATTAGATTCAATCTTCTTAGGGGTTGCACAACTAGTTTGTAATCTTCTTCTATAAAAATGCAATGCGTGCAATAACTTAGGTTAATCCCTTTGAGATCCAAAGTCTCCTATCCAATGGCTTTATTGTGCTTTTTTAGCATTTGTATTAGCAACATTTTTTCAATACCTATCAAAATAGAAGATATGATTACTAGTTTTGCTCCCTCTTCTAAAAATATATACTTAAAATAAGGGGGGATGGGTTTGAGTTCAATTTTTGAATCTTCCTTTTGTAGTTCAAACCCTTCTTCATTTGAATCTTCTTCTTCACACTCCTTCTTAAATTCCTTCATAATTTCTTTTTCATTTCTTGTCAACACCTTTTTCTTAGCCGTATGCATCAAATAATTTTTTAATGGGCCATCAAGAAAGATCTTCTCTTGCATCTTTTCCTTACAGTCCTTAATGGTATCCACAAAGCATAGTGACTCCTTAAATTCATACGATGGGTGCTTCACTATCTTATTAATATCAAATACCATTTCCTCATCGTTGAATCTCAAAGTTATCGTCTGTCTATATATCTTTATGAATGCTCTAGCTATATTTAGGAATGGTCTCCCCATAATCAAATGAACCTTCTTATCTTTATCCATATCTATCATTATGAAGTCCACTAGAAAATAAAATTGCCTACTTTAACTAGCAAATCCTCGATGATTCCCTTTAGATGCTAATTGAATGATTCGCTAGTTGAAGAGTCTGCCTTGTCTCCTTGATATCTCCCAGCTTCAGCTTCTTGCATATAGAATATGTCATCAAATTAATGCTAGCTCCTAAATCACATAATACATTTCCCATAAAATTCCCTTCTAATTCACAGGATAGTGTAAAACTCCCTGGATCTTTTAACTTACCTGGATATTTATTGGTGAGAATAGTACTACAATTTTTATACAACTGAACAATACCTATCACTTTTAGCTTCTTTTTTGTTTGAACATAAATTTTTCATAAACTTTACTTATTTTGGCATATGAAGCAAAGCTTTAGTAAATGGTAAGTTTACGTGTAATTTCTTGAACACGTTTAAAATTTTTTCTAATTGCTTATTATTTCTCTCTTGAACACATTTAAAAATTTTTCCAATTGCTTATTATTTCTCTCTTTCTTAGCTATTAAAGGGTATGGTAAGTATGATGCATCAAATGGTAAATCAAAATTAATTATGGGCTTACCCTTATCTTTTTACTTTGGAACCTATTCTGCATTTTTAGAGTTAGAGTCACATACCTCTATTATCAGTTCCATTAATTTGGAAAAAGATGAAGGATTGTTACCTTGTTAAGCTCCTTGAATTTTCTTACCACTCCTTAGTGAGATGGCTTTAGTTTTCTCTTTAGGATTTAGATCAACATTTGATAGAAAAGCACCCGGTGGCCTTGCAGAGATGGAATTTGCTATTTGGCCAACTTGGGTGTCCAAATTCCTCATCGTTGCATCTTGGTTCCTATTCCATTGCTCTTGAGCCTTCCACCTTACCTTTTGGCTTGTCATAAACTAATTTTGGCTAGTCATAAAACTAGCAAACATATCCTTAAGGTTTGGTTTCTTTTCTTGTGGTAGGGGTTGTCTATGTTGGAAACTAGGAGGTTGGAAATATGGTTGGCAAGCTTGAGGTGCTTGGTATGGTGCTTAGAAATGAGTATTTGTAACTGGTGGTTGGTGTTGTTGATGATAATTATGGTTATGGTCCCCTTGGTTATATGAAGATGGATTAAATGGAGCTTTTGGGTTAGTGTTTGAGGTAGATGCTTGATTTCCATCTCTCTACGAAAAGTTTGGGTGATTCCTCCATCCGGGATTGTAATGGTTGCTAAATGGATCATTCTTCTTATACAAAGCATTCACTTCTCCTATCCCTTAGGTGTATGGCTCAATTTCCCTTACATCAATTTCTAAATTTCCTCCTTTAAATGCACTCCATTCTTAGCCAATTGTTGAGATATTCTAAACTTTCAGCCCATTTAACTCCTTTTTCAATAGCTCCAATTAAGCTTTTTAGTATTGCCATCTCATCTACACTGTGAACTCCTTATCTTTTCATTAATGGTCTTGAGCTAGACCACTAAGCCTCAGTCATAGCCATTTCATCAAGAAGTAAGAATGCTTATTCCAAGATTTTGTTTATAAAGCTTTCCTCCGATGCGGCATCCAATAGAAATCTTGTAGTTTGATTACACGCTGCATAAAATATTGACATTAATTGATGAATTGCAATTTCATAGAGCGAATAGCTTTTCAACAACCTTCTAAACCTATCCCAAGCTTCATGAAAGATTTCATCATTCATTTGCTGGAAATTATATATGTTATTCTGTATGCTCATCGTCTTAATGTGTGAGAAAAACCTAACAAGAAATTTCTCCTGCATTAGCTCCTATGAATGGATAGATTGACTTGAAAGCATTGACAACCAATCTTTAGCTTTCCCTATAAGTGTGAAAGGAAAGAGTTTCAACTTAATTACATCAATTGATACACCTTGTATTTGGATCCTGTCACTTATCTCTAAAAAAATATCTAAGTGTTGCACCGGATCCTCTATCTTTGATCCAAAAAATTAGTTCATTTGAACCATGGTGATCATTGTTGATTTCAGCTCAAAGTATTATTGTCAAGGAAGCACTACCATTTTATGCTCCTCATTTCATCTTAGAGTAGCATAATCTCAAATGGTCATTGGTCTTGGGCTATCATGATTTCTTTCTTATTGTTGCCTTTCTCCTTTTTCATCCTCAAGAGGTACATTCGGATTTGATGGATCATTCATATCTTGAGGTTGATTTTGTTTCCTTTTTCAATGCAATGTCCTTTCAATTTCAAGATCAAATAATGCTAAGTGATGTTTGCAAATTCTATTCATGCACCAAAATCACCTAAAAAGAATAAGCGAACAAAGATAAGTAAAAGAAAAACATATAAAACAATCAAACAAAGAGAAGTAAAAGCAAAACACATAAAATAATCAAATAAATATGTAAATGTACATGATAATTTCCCCGACAATGGCGCTAAAAACCTGGTCGGATGTCAGTAAGTGCACTGAAGTGATAAGTAATAACGTGAGGTATTTTTAAAACCTTGAGATAATCAAACCTAAGGAAAATAAGGCGAGCATAAAAATAATTAATAGACTGGAATTATGTGTTAAAACATATCCCAATTATTTGTTGAGTGTGATGAAATTAGCGATATTAACAATTAAAATAAAAGTAATTAAAATCAAAGTATGAATGAAATAAAATGATAAAAATAGAAAATATAAAATGGATGAAATTAATAATGACTAGAAGCATTGTTTAGGAATCTAATCCTCCCCATTCCCATGTAAAATTTATTTTAACATTACATTAATATATCTCAGATATGGATAACCCATATGAATCCCAAGTATCTCATTTTGGAGCCTACTATTCTAACTATTCGAGTTTCCATTACGGAGCCAATCCTATAGCCAACATAAGCATGGGTCCCAAAACCTAGATATGAACTAGTATCCCATTTTGGAGCTTACTACTTCAATACCTATTCATTTTCCTCTCTTTTTTCTAATTTTATAACATATAAACCCTAGATCTAAGAACTCCCATTTCAGAAATGCCATCAAAACTATAAAATATGTGAAGAAAAGTAGAGCATGTGTGATATAACTAATAAAAAAGTATAAATCCATCAACCTGAATAAGATTAACAACATAAATACTTGAATAACATCCATACCAAGATAAGCACAAAGGAAAAGAAATATCTAAAAAATATATTTAAACAAAGGATCTCATATCCTTACATGGTCAGGGGATTCAAAGATCCCCAAACTACTAAATAACTACTCATTACTCATAATGAAAAAAAAATAAGGAAAAAGAAAGAATAAACTCTTAAACCCATTTAAAAATGTAGATTTGAAGTTGCATTGGATTTTCCTCCTTTTCTCCAATTTGAGCTTGATTGAAAACTATAATGTTACTCTATAATCTAAACTATGACTATGTATTTTTGGTATAAACTATATTGAAAATGTAATTTTTACAAGTAAATCTATGAAATCTAAATATAAAACCCTAAAAGTATGAAGAACAACAAGCTAAAACTATAAAGAAAAACCCTAAACTTCTAAAACCTAAAAAGATCTCCTTTAAAGCCAGACATAATGCAGCTTTTATACCAATCTACAAAAAGGCATGAAAGAGATAAATGGTCTTGAATGAGTCCAATCAGTTAACAAATTACTATAGCAATAGCACAAGGCTAAGATACTTTAGTCTCAGCCATGCATACTCTTCTGGACTGAATCATCCTCGAGCTTTGCATTGGACACGATGGAGACAATTGGTCTCAATTGAGTCATTTGGTAAAATGGTGCATTTTAAGAATCTACAAGGCACATGAATGAGATAAATGGTCTCAACCGAGTGCAAATAAACTCTTTGGCACAAAAGTCAAATTACACCATTCAACACATAAAAACTTCTTAATTCTTAATATAATCCCATTTGGCATAAAAAGAGAAATTTAACACTTAAAATATGGAAAACATGCAATGAGATGTAAACATGGATAAAAATACATTGTAAATAAATACTAAATCAGAATTATCAGTGTTTTTGCTTATTGAATTTGTATGTTTGTTGTTTTTTATGTTTATTTTTGTCATTACTTTTCTCTTTTTTTTTGTTATGTCATGTTAGTGTATGTTAATTATAGGTCTTCTTATTAATTTCATGGCATTTCTTTTTTCCATTTTTCTTTATAGGCATGTCAAGCATGAATAAGGCAAATCATAAAACAAGATAAACATATAAATTAAATACAAGTTAAATACAAGATTTATTATATATATATATATAATCAAATAAAGTTTGGAACTCCCTGGATACAAAATGACAAGTCTGCTGCGAGGATTCTGATCCTCTTCGGTAAGCTGGCCCAGATAAAGGTTTAAATATTGAAAGTTTGGGGGATCCGCTTGTGGCATAGCTTATGGTGCTGCTGGAGGCTACTTATCATCTGGCTTGAACCTGAAATGGAATCTAGATAGTTCTACTATCAAAGGCTGTAAAACTCGTGCTATCACCTCTGTGAACTGCTTTGAACCTAGGCTAACCTCAGTGATGACCCTAGAGTGCTACTTTAGAAATCTCATGAGATCATTCCTTAGGTATTTGATGTATCTCCTTAGCTCTTCATTTGTTTATACCATGGCCTACTTGCCTCTAGGGATCGATCTCGATGCACTCAACTTGGTGAAGATATTGGGTATTGAGAAAGCTTTTGTCAGGGTTATCTAATAAGGAAAACTACTCCTTAAAAGATAATGAATAAAGACAGTGAGATCTTTTTATATTGTAACCCTTTTTCAAAAATATTTTAATAATTGTTTTGAGCGATTGAAGGGAGTAAAGTGTTAAACAATGAGAAATATCCTCAATTAAGGGCTTAATTGCCAAATTATACAAGTTTTAAGCCTTGTACATCCATGTATTTAGGCTTGCACACCCTTGCACATAGAGAATATAATTATTATTTGGCCAAATTGCTATCTTTTCTCCATTTTTGGGTTTGTATGGCCTTGCATAAGGGTTGTACGACTGTGCATAATAAGAATCTTACCTTTTTAGGGAAATGGCCTTAGGCACTTAAGTTGCATGTTCATACAATGCTGAGTGTACGGTTGTGCAACCTAAAAGTAGGTGAAATTCTTAGGAGCAAGTCGGCAAATGGGTTGACTTATAGGCTTGTACACTCATGCATACAGGCATATATTGATGTGCAACCTTCCTTATATAAAAAAGTGTCCGATCACTTTGAAAAGGGTTGGCTGGTGGGAAAAATTGATTTGAAAGGCAGTGTCGTTATCATAAAAATTTTTAAAAGTTTTCAAGTTAAAAGGTTGATTTTGGCACTTAGCTCTATACACTTTTCAAACTATTTTTGACTATTTTAACATGGGAAGAATTTGTGAATCCGATGTTCAATGATCTAATCGAGTAAGTACAATGAAGGTAATATAAAAAGCATACTTTTCTCAACTGAATTTTATGATAGTATAAAATTTATACATTTATCATTTTAAATGTTATAAGTTTCATTTGTTAATTTCATTTACTGCATATTTTTCATATATTCATTTATGTTTATATTTAGGTTGCGAAACCCTTTTTGAGGGTATATTGCAGTGTGGTAGAAATTATTAGGTTATCTTTGTAAAATTTTATTATTATTATTTTGTTTATCAATAAATTTGATTTGAAAGTCATTTTCTTTAGAGTTAGTATTCTCCTTTTTGCTCCCTTTTAGATCTGCTATCGATAAGGATTTTGTTTAAAAAAGGGGAAGAAAACTAATATAAGCCAGGTCAATACAGCCATGCATCACCTGATGTTCCCTTATGCATCATGTGATGTCCAGCTCGAAATATGTCTTCTCATTTTCTAAATAAAAGAATTGATCATATGTCACTTAGTGTGTGTCAGCGCATTTTCGATTTACATACTCATTATCATTTCCCCTTTTAAAGTTGTTTGATTTTTTTGCGTATTCTCAATTATCATTATTATTGTTATTGTTGTTGTTATCATTGATGTTATTGTTATTATTATTGCAAATAACCCTCTTATAAGTGCAGTTGGGCGAGGGCCATAGGTAAGTTCATTATCCTTTCTTTTTATTATAGAAAGGCTTTTCCGACCATAAATGGAAAATGTTGCAAAAAAATATTTATATTAAAGAATTAGGATGTTTTACTAATAAAATTGGACTAATTTCCACATTTTTTCCTAGAAAACTCACATGTAAAAATTACCTTTTAATAATGGAAATAATTCTTGTATATAATTAAATAACACGGGATGTTTCCTAAATAAAACTTTGAGTAGCAAGTCCGTATCTTTAAATCCTTGCAATGAAGTACTTCTTCCTAATTCACATGTGAGGACCAAAGTTCTCACCTAAAAAGTTATAATGAATTGCCCAATTTATGGATGTCTTTATTACTTTATTCTATACCATGATTAATCACTTTCTTATGTGATTAGGTACGCCTTTAATTTCTATATATGCTTTGATCTTGCATGTAAGAAAAGGGTAATATAATTAATTTGAAGGTCATTATATCGCATTTATCAAAGGTAAAAATAAGAGGAGAGTTTTGAACCATTTCTAGGTTTTTGGCCTCAAGAGATCAGAACACCTTTTTTTACCAATGTTCTATTGGATGGTAACTATTTACAATCAACCTTATGGTGTCCAACAGATGTCTACCAATTATCAATTGTAAGCGATGAGATAGGGACACCTTAACGTGCTATCTCATGCCTTTTGAGGTTTAAGATTTGGCAAGCCGAGTGAGTATTTTTCCTATCGTGAAGTGCTTGGTTAGTCCAGGCAAGGGAGCTTTAACCTGGTCAAACCCTAAAAGTGGGGATAAACCATTAAAGGTTAGAGGTCTCCTCCCTTGAGCTCGATGATCCCTTAGTTCCAGGGGTGAAATCGAGTGTCAAAAAAGAAACAGTGCACATCACAGTGGTGACTCCATTGGGGACCTTTTGAGACTTCACTTCAAAACTACTTTTGATTTATGTGACATAAATAGTTTTAAATTAAGAAATGTTATCTCTTTTTGAAATTCTATTAAAATTATGCTAGAGCCTTAGAATAAGTTAGGCATCCCAGTCTTTTAACCCCGATACATTCTCGAAACACTCTTTTATCATTAACTTAATCGATGGTAGTGTTAGGAAAATTATTAGCTCAAGTCTAGTATCTATTGGTATATTAAATAGTGACATGATCAGTCATTATGCTTGTGATGAGCTAGACCCATTAGTAGGGACCATGTTTGGGTAGCCTTTAATCAAGTACCTAGACCAAAAGTCCATGTAATAACGTAGCAATCTCTACTATGATATCCGTAATAATCTGGCATTGCTTGTGATGTTGATCTTTATGTACTAAGCATGCCTAGATAAGTCCAAAGGTCCACTTATCAAAGGCTGCCATGCCTTAATAAGCCAATTTTTTATTTGCTTAGATCGCTTGAATTCACATTGATCAAAACCTTTTTGTGTAATTTTTTCGAGAGGTGTTATACTATCGAGTTTCTTTCGTACACCATACGTATTCATCAGGGTCCCCTATTGACCTAGGGATTAAGTCCACCTAAGAAAGATGAGTTAGCGACATGTACAAGAGAAATAAGGTGGAGAGGATTCTTGCATGGGGTTATTTATACTAAATCTCATGATCATGCATCTACATCTGCTTATGCATCATGCTAATAACCCCTATTTTGACAGCTATAATAGAGCCTTCATTTCCCAAGTGGTTTTGAGGCTCGAACTGTAGTTTAGTTAAGAAATGGTTTTCTGAGCAGATAAAAGAATTGGTATTAGAAGAGAGTTCAGAATTAGGATCTGAGTTAGGTATAGATAGTGTTTTAAAAGAGTTTTCAGAAAGGTATTTATAATATCTAAAAAGGGAAATCATGTCTGAGCTCACTCCCCCTATTAGTTCCTTTGGTTCCTAAGATGCTGATAAAAAGATGGATGATCTTGAGAGAAAGAGGATGTCTATGTTTGCTAGTCTCATAACTAGTTTGGCCTTGATCTCAACTGCTTAGCCTATTGTGCCAGCTATTACTTGAGTCGAACCAACTCCTATTGAGGAGATTTTGGCAACATTTGTTATGACACCCCCACTAGCAGCAGATGCCAAGAATGTGGCTCCATAAGGAATGAAAAGAGATGTGGCTCGAGGTGATTTCGAGTGTTATTTTATAATTGATGAGGAGGAGGAATCACGAGCACTTCAAGCACTGAAAAACCTTATCCCTAAAGAGGAAGATCCTATAGTAAAGAAGATGGAAGAGATGCTAGAGGCTTTAATTAGGATGTTGTCAGTTGGGAAATGAGTCAGTCCTGAGGATATTGATTTAGATGGCAAAGATACTTTGCCTAGTCAATTTAAGATGCCTGATTTGATGAAATTTTATGGCACATCTAACCCACTGGCTCATATCAAGTAATACGTTCTGCTCATAAAGAGAACTACCCTCACTAAGAGATAAAAGGTAGATCTCTTTAGCCTTAGCCTTATGGGCCATGTTGTTAATTAGTATCATAGCTTGGATAGGAAGACTAGGGAAGATTGGGAGAGTTTGATGGAGGAGTTCTTTAGGCAGTATGATTTTAGTACACATAAAGAAGTCACTTTGAAAGATTTGGAATTGTTATGGTAAAAGCTTAAGGAATCCTTCCATGGGTATTTCACTCGATAGAGAAATAGAGTAATAGAGATTAAAAGAAAGCCTAACATGCAGAATTAGATTATATTGTTCATTCAAAATGCTAGTCCTTACTTGAATGAGGGTCTGAAGATGAAGTCATTAAAAGATTGGGAATCCTTTAAAGACATAGAAATTGAAGCAGAGGGAGAATATCTAGCAAAGAAACCTAGTTCTACAAGTTTGATTAGTAAAAGTTATAGTATCAATAAGCTGGGATTCAAGAGTTTGAGATTTGGTAAGAATATTGGTAACGATAGTGGTAACGAAGGTAACAGTAGAAAAACTGTTAAAGTGTCAGAAATAGGGGTCAATCGGCAATGTTACTCGAAATTAGGTAAGTTATTATCCTGATGAAAGAGGAAGTTATAGCCAATTCCACCTAAACTTATAAGGAGTCAAGGATAGTCGGGATATAGGTCTAATTGGTATTGTGCCTTTCACTAGCACATGAGGTATCAGACTAATTATTATCATACCTTGACGGACTGTATCCAAGAATTGATTCATACTTGATCCAGAGAAAAGATCCAGAAAAAGGAAGCTTATAATGCTATGCCACCCCCAGTGCCTATGGTTGGGTTCGGGTTGCTAGATTGGTATGTTCTTAGGGATTTGTATGGTAATAACTATTTGGATATCACTAGTAAGGCTAGAAGAAGCAGTAATGGTTGAGATGCAAATGCAGAAGGGTCAATAAAAGTGGAGAAGTCTATTCGATTGGTAGACACATAGGATACAAATAGTGAAACGAGATTAGTTAAGGCTGAAGAGGAGTCGAAAGACCTATGGGAAACTAATGAAGATGAGAAGGAAGTGATAGATGAAAAAGTGGTTTGAGTCATCACTAGAAGTGGTAGAGTTATGCCTAAGGTTGAGAGGTCGCAGGAACCTATTATGCCATAGAGGATAACGTGGACTTGAAGCAACTTAGCAAGACACCTGCTTAGATTTTAATTTGGGATTTGTTAAGGCAATCGCCTTCCCACTAGCAGAAACTAGTGGAAGCCTTGAGTGAATCAACATTTGCTACTACTATATCTCTTTTTAAATTGTTAGAAATGGTGAAAAGGGATTTTAGGAAAAATATTATGTTTACTAATGTGGACCTCCCCCTGGAAGGATGCGAGCATAGCCATCTTTTATACATTAGGGCTGAAGTGAATGGAAAGCACACTGTGTGTGTAATGGTGGATGATGGTTCTTCTATTAATGTGTGTCCCTTTATAACAATGGCAGCTTATAGTATCTATAAGATCTTGCTTACTAAGTCTCGACTCATTATAATAGCTTATGACAACTCTAAGAGGTAATCTGCTGACACTTTCAGGGTAATAGTGAAAATAAGGCCTATTGAGATTGAGGTAGAGTTTGAAGTATTATAAATACTAGCTAATTTTTTTCCTGTTATTGGGGTGACCTTAAGGTACTGGGAATTCATCATTCGAAGGGAAGTAGACTACTCCAGAATATCACATTTTATTTAGGTCGTAATTGTAAGAATTGAATAACTTGTGATAATTGAATAAAGAATTCAGAAATTGTTGATGTTTATACCGATCAATCATAGAAGAAAAATTCTTATTCATTCCGATTAAGCTTCCTTCCTATTAATCTTTAAGTTCTTCTCAGATACAAGGAAATGATTCAATTCTAGAGCCAAAGATCGTAGTTCTCGAACCATTTCTTCTGACTCTGTTTCAAATTCGATAAATGTTGGTTGATCGTATATTTCATTATAGTTCTATGATTCAGAGTATCATTTCCTATTTGATCTCTTTGAATGCCATATTCGAAGTTGCGATCGGATCTATTCATTAAAAAGAATTGAGTCAATACATTCCAGAGCAACTAGAAAGATATTCTTTAACCAGAAAGAATTCAGTTCAGATGTAGGATACCTATCCAGAAGTTTTCGCAACTCAATCATGTATGATGGAATCGTCAAAGATTTGACTTTTTCGAAGACTGCAGAATGTTCTTGTAAATTATGGCCAATACCAGGTATATAAGCTTTCACAAACTTGGAGGGTTTCCTTCCACCTTGCACTAAATGGTTCGATTTCTACATGAAGGAAACATGGTTACTATCAAGGCAACAAGAGAGAATTCAGTTTCTACTTTGAGTATAGCTAATCAGCCATTTACTGGGTTCCATGTAGTCAGGATTGGTGCTGAGAAAGAAGAAGTAGATTTTGCAAGTCCTCGGGCTATTAACATGATGCAGTGGATGAATTGTCTGCCAGGTGTTCGATTAGGAAAGAATTCTCATGGTATCTATGCACCCATTGCTCTTATGGGCCAGAGAGATAGGAAAAGTTTGGTCTGCTACAAGAATGATGCTAAGAAACAACCTGACCTCCAGCTAGGAAACATAACACCCTATATACACATGATAAATTCCAATATACTGTAGAAAATATTCAATTACTATTTACTACTATTTATTTTATAAAATTTTAGCAGTCTCCCCTAAATTTTGGCAACCTCCGATGAAAAGAATATAAAAGCACTTCTAGAATTATACAACTATCTTCAAAACACCTAACAAAGTCCAATACAAGATTTTCCATCCTCGTTAAATAAACAATTTATCTAAATCCACCTGTTACATTATCATTACACAAATATTTTCATCATTAATTATATCTATAAAAAACATTTCATTATATAGTAGTATCAACTACATAATATTTAACTTTAACTAGGCATCCTTACGGTTACAACTAAATCATATCCATATTTGTGTATATGCTAAAACAACAAAAGTTCATAAGTGGTGTAAATGACTTGTTGCTGTAACCATGATCACCCGTAAGTCTTACTACAGCAACTCATAAAGACTCCTTCATTTACCTCGAGAATATGGAATATCAAATCAACATACGTATGGAGAAAACCACATTCCAAGCAAAAAACTTAGTGGTGACTACCAAATTTACCTCTCCAATGGTACCAATTAAGGTATGTAGAAATTTTAAATACACACACACACACACACACACACATACACACACATAGAATTGCAAAACATACATACAAATAGTAAATTTCAATTTTATAGGACACCCAAGCAACCAATAACAAAACTTTATAGGTAATATATTTATATATTACTCTTTATGAAAAATTTACCTTAATAACATTTTCATTGTTGATAGGCCATTTATTTCTATCCATTGTAACACCCTAAGAATTGCCGATCACATGAATAGTACTTCCCGAGGTGAATAGTGCCACATGGGGCCCACCGGGCCTATAAAATTTTTTCTTCACCAATGGAAAGTATTATTCATAACGAATCTGGTGTTATAAATTGGACTAAAATTGAGGTCAAACAGGTCTACAAAAGGAAAAAATAAAATAATTAACTGAACCGATATAGTTGACTGGAAACTTTGATTAGCTTAAAAATATTCCCTGGACTTCATAAAATTATTCTGATTGTACCAATTGACTAAAAATTATGTATATGAATTTTTAGAATGACAAAATAAATTTTTTGAAGACTTTGAAAATTCAGCTTTCGGACTGATTAAAATTTACATTCGGGGCTAGTTTGATATCGAAACGACCTCGGATTGACCCGAAATTTTAAGCATGGCCTAATTAATATTTTTAGAAATTTTTGATATAATTTTTATCAAAAATTGACAACTAAAAATGTATTGACCAATTAAATAGTGACTTATAGCATTAGACCCACTTAGGACTTAATTTATTTTGTCCTAAAGTAGGTGTTTAATTAATGGACATTAAGAGATATTTATCTCTTGCTTTTTGGACGACCAAAACACCATTTCTTTTCCCTTTTCCGTGGCTTCTTCTTCTTCTTCTTCTTCTTCTTCTTCTCCTTCTTCATTTGTTCTTTGTTTTCTAAGCCAAATTCAATAATTTCTCAACCCTCATCTAAAATTAAATTATCTAATCTTGCTTCCCTTCACCTTTGGTTGCTTTGGGTGGTGAAAGAAGGTGAATAAAGTCAAATTCTTCAAGTGGTTAAATTGGTGAGTTGGGAAAAAATTTAGTTTTATTTGATAATTAGAGTAATTAAGTGTTAATTATAGTATTGTGAGTATTATTTGAGCAAAAATTTGAATTAATCTATGGTGATTTTGGCCATGAAATTGCTACCAATTGAAGAGCAAGGAGAGGGAAGCAAACCAACCAAAAATAAGGGGAAAGACAAAGTTGTTGAGTGATTTTGTAAGTGAATAATTTTAAACCCTTTAATTTCACAATATATGTTGTATATATAATTAGAAAAAAATTTAGGTTAATTATTAATTACGAATTAATTATGAAATTGGACTTAGAATTGTGCAATTAGAAGATAAATTAGTGAAATTATGGTATTTAATTAAAATTTATACAAGTTTAATTTTAGTAAAAATTTTGGTCACTTAAAAAAATTAGGGACTAAAATGTAATTTTCCGAATTAAATTGAAAAATAGATGGTTTATGTTTATTGTGATTAAATTGAGTAGAAAATATAATTTATAAGGAAATTGGAATAAGGTAACCGAATAGGGACCTTAAGAAAATTTATGAAATTTTGAGATATAAATCAGAATAAATGCAAAATAGAATATAATTAATTTATATGACATGTAAGGAGCATGTATTGGAAAAGGAAGTAATAAGTAAAATAAATAAATAAAATAATTATAATTGTAATTGAATTGTATGATTTTAATTGAAAAACTAGTATGTTTAAAATACTGAGACTGTTTTTAATAATGTATACTAATTATTACCATGAAATGGTAATGATGCATTATTGGAAACTGTATTAAATTGTAATTGTATTTTGCCATTAGTATTATGTGTGAAATCAGAAATTAGGATGTATATGGCTAGCCATAGGGACATTTCTGTAATCGCGGTAGCAAGTCATGGCGACTTGCATAGTGGTAACCTTGATATAGTTCCACGTCTGTATTGGAGTGTTTGGGGAAAAAGAAAAAGAAAGAAAAATAATATGTGTGTAATTGATACTACTGGAGTACTGGGACCTATAGGGTCCATAGTTCCGCTCATCCTAATTAGTGATACATTTTCATACTATACTAGGGGCAAACATATGAAAATACTGTATTGACTAAAGCATATAAAGATACTGTATGAGTATGGCAAACGTATGAAAATACTGTATTGACTAAAGCATAAAAAGATACTGTATGAGTATGGCAATAGTATTAAAATACTGTATTGAATAAAGCATAAAAAGATATTGTATGAGTATGGTAATAGTATTAAAATACTGTATTGATTAAAGCATAAAAAGATACTGTATGAGTAAAAATGTAAAATTTGAAAAGTGAGAATAAATTACTGTTTGGATAAAAGTGTACTGAAAAGTAAGGGTAAAAGCCTAAAAGAACTGATAAACAAAGAAATTAGGAAAGAAGTGCATATTTGAAACTTTAGGGACTAAAGTGAAAATTTATCCCTATAGTGTAAAATTCAAATTTAAAGCGATAAAATTTGAGAATAAAACCTGAAAAGCTATAATTGAGAACGAATTTCTCAAGTAAGGGCAAAATAGTAATTTTGTCAATAAAAGTGAAACTTAGAATTAAATTGAAAAATTTTTATAATAATGAAATTAACTGATGAAAAAGAGATAATGAAGTAAAATTCTGAATAATATGTGAATGAATTGTAGTGAAATTCTGGGGTTTTAAGTTTATGTTCACCACTAAGTACTTTTGTACTTAGCGTGTGGTTTTGTACTGCACGTAGGAAACAAAGACTGAGTTTGTACCGAAAGAGAATCAATGTTAGAAGGATCCAGCATTTTTGTTGTTTTGTTTAGCATGTACATATGGATGTTGCCCTATAGGACAACACGACTAGTTTTGGAGACTGTATATAGTTTTGGACTTGAATATATATGTTATGTATTGTAAATAAGTAGATGGAATAAGCACAAGAATTGTACTATATATAAGTATGATTATATGTTAAATTTTGGAAATAACTGCTGTTCTGTATTTGGCTGATCATGTGGAGTATTTATATAGATTATGGAGGTTGGGTTGAATGTTTGTGAATAATTTTTGGAGTGTTATGTGACTATTACAGGAAGGCAGAATTTGGGTTTCAGCCGTTATACTGCCCGAGTTTTTATAGCTTAATTAATAAGATATTTTAAAATATGGGACCCACGACTTAATGGTTAAAATATTGAATGCTATCGATGGATAATTTAATAATAATTTATGGACCATCGCAATGTAGTGTGACACTGGTATTCGGACCAATGTCCGTCTACCGGGTGTTACATTCAGTGGTATCAGAGCTGGTTTAGGCGGTCCTAAGGTCGAAAAAGAAATGAGGAGTTAAGTTTGATTGAGTGATTGGATTCTTTATGTATACACATGCCATGAATTGAGATGTTTTGATTATAAGGTGATTTTATTGGAGAAACTGATGTTTATCTGTCCCCTCTATCTATTTTATAGTGTAAAGATGGCATCTGGATCTCAGGGGAGTACTGAGATTGTACAGGGGAAAGGGTTAGTTGTTGCACAGCTTAAGCATGATATTTAAGTTAGTAATCCTTTAGGGTACAGTGTGATAGTTGATACAGTATACAAAGACTGCCCTATCAGTATTTGGCAGTGTACCTTTTCTGCCGATTTGATAGCCCTTCCCTTTCGAGAATTTGATGTTATTCTGGGTATGGATTGGCTTTATCCTCATCGGGCTATAGTAGAAAGTTAGAATAAAAGCATTGCTGGTTAAAGTCCTTTGGAGGATAAAGTAAAGTGATTAATTGTTAATTGAACTTGAGTGTGATCCAAGTACGTAAGTGTTATTGTGAATCAGAATCAGTTCGTTGATGAGTGCAGTAAAAAGGGTATTTAGAAATTCGAAAAGAAATTGTGTATTAAGCTCAGACAGACTGTAAAGGACATAGAGAAACCCTGACTTTCGTGTCATGGTTTAAATTGTTATCGAATTAGAAGTGATACAGTTAGAGAAGGTTTCTGATAGTTGAAATGGTTATAATGATAAATAGAGGTCATTTAAGATGCTTTATATATATATGTATCTGTCGGTGATTCCTTGCAGGTGGGGGTACTTGATTATATGTGTCATAGTTCTGGGATGGACTATGATATCTACATTATATGAGAATACTTAGCAGTATTCTATTGCATACATGAAATCATTCATTCATCACATAGCATTTCATATTGTGTGACAGCATTTGATTTGCATCATATCATTTGTATAAACCCCACCTGATATGGAAAAACTGATAGCAGATATGATGAGCATAGAGATGACCTAATAGAAAAAAAGGATTACTATTGTACTATGATAAAGTAAAAAGAAATAGGGTATCCAATATTATTCTTTTCGATTTTGATGTGACCATTATGAGTTATTGGTCATGTCATTCAGATTTGCAAATGTACTGACTGCCTATATAGACTTGATAAATAGGGTTTTCTATCCCTATTTAGACTTGTTTATGAGTATCTATATTGGTATTATTTTGATGTGTTTTAAAGCACCGAAAGAATCTAACAAGAATTTGAGATTTGTTTTGTCAAAGTAACTATTTATTGAGATTAGTTAATGTGATTTCTGACTGAATGAGAAGCTCCTGGATTTAGCTGGGTACTGCACCTATCTCTATAGCTCCATACAGAATGGCACCTGCTGAGTTGAAAGAACTCAAAGTTCAGTTACAAGAGTTATTAGAGAAAGGATTTATTAGGCCTAGTGTTTCACCTTGGGGTGCACCAGTACTCTTTGTAAAGAAGAAGGATGGATCTCTGCGTTTATGCATCGATTATAGGCAGTTGAATAAGGTTACTATCAAAAATAAATATCCACTATCTCGCATTGATTACTTGTTTGACTAGCTAAAAGATGCAGGGATGTTCTCTAAGATTAATTTGCGATCGGGATACTACCAATTAGGAGTTAGGGAGGTTGATGCGCAGAAGACAGCTTTTTGTACCAGATATGGACACTATGAGTTCCTAGTGATGCCGTTTGGATTGACAAATGCACCAGCGGCTTTTATGGATCTCATGTATCGGATTTTTCACCCATACCTGGACCAGTTTGTGGTAGTCTTCATAGATGATATTCTGGTGTATTTTAAGACTCCTGAAGAACATGACAGACATCTCAGGATAGTACTTCAGATTCTAAGGGATCGGCAACTGTATGCAAAGCTCAGTAAGTGTGAGTTTTGGCTTCAGGAAGTTGCATTCTTGGGACATATAGTATCTGCGCAAGGAATATCAGTGGATCCCAAGAAAGTATAGGCAATAATAGAGTGGAAAACTCCTAAAAATGTGACAGAAGTTAGAAGTTTTCTGGGTCTGACTGGTTATTATAGAAGGTTTGTAAAGGGTTTTTCTACCATTGCTACTCCTTTAACCCAATTACTTCAGAAGAATGTTAGATTTGTATGGTCAGAAAAGTGTCAAGAGAGTTTTGAACAATTAAAAAAGATGTTGACTGAAGCACCTATTTTGACCCAACTAGTGTCAGGAAAGGATTTTGTAATTTACAGCGATGCCTCTAGAAATGGATTAGGTTGTGTCTTGATGCAGGAGGGGAAAGTGGTTGCTTATGCTTCCAGGCAGCTGAAGACTCATGCGAGGAATTATCCCACTCATGATTTGGAATTAGCAGCAATTGTATTTGCATTGAAAAATTTGAGGCATTATCTTTTTGGTGAAAAATGTTTTATCTTCACCGACCACAAGAGTTTGAAATACCTGCCGACATAGAAGGAACTTAACTTGAGATAGAGGCGTTGGCTAGAGTTGATTAAAGATTATGACTGTTACATTGACTACCATCCGGGTAAATCTAATGTGGTAGCTGATGCACTCAGTAGGAAATATATGGCAGCTTTAAGAGCCATGAGTGTGAGATTTTCCCTGATGACTGATGGAGCACTTCTAGCTGAATTACAACTTAAGCCAGACTTGTTACAACAAGTAAAAGCCATCCAGTTACATGATGAGAGATTGGCTAAGGCTATGATGGATATTAGTGAGAGTAGGGATACTGAGTTCACTTTAGCTCCAGATGATAGCTTATATTTCAGAGGAAGACTGTGTGTACCTGCTAATGAATAGTTAAAGAAAAAGATTTTTACCGAGGCATATAGTAGCAGTTATGTAATGCATCCAGGTAGTACTAAAATGTATAAAGATTTGAAAACTCATTACTGGTGGCCTGGGATAAAGAGGGAGATTGCAGAGTTATGTCTAAATGTTTGATTTGTCAACAAGTTAAGGCTGAGTATCAGGTTCCTTCTAGATTACTTCAACCTATTTCTGTACCGGAATGGAAATGGGATAGGATTACCATGGATTTTATATCGGGTTTGCCACTCACCAGACATCAGCATGATACTGTTTGGGTGATAGTCGATAGACTGACTAAATCTGGCCACTTTCTGCCTGTGAGATCATAATTTTCTCTGGTGAGGTTAGCTGAGATTTATATTAATAAAATTGTTCGACTGCATGGTGTTCCTATCTCCATAATTTCAGATCGAGATCCCTGATTTACTGCTAGATTCTGGGAGAGACTACAAACATCATTGGGCACAAGATTACATTTTAGTACAGCTTTTCACCCACAGATGGATGGATAGTCTGAAAGAGTTATAAAAGTCTTAAGGATATGTTGAGATGCTGTGTTCTAGATTTTGGTGGCAATTGGAAAAAATATCTTCCTTTAGCGAAATTTGCACATAACAATAGTTATCAATCTAGTATCAAAATGGCACCATATGAAGCACTATATGGGAGGAGATGTAGGACTCCGTTATGCTGGACCGAGCTTGGTGAGAATAAATTAGTCGGACCTGATCTGATTAAAGAAACAGAAGATAAGGTCTGATTGATTAGAGATAATTTGAAAGCAGCAGCTGATAGACAGAAGTCCTATGCTGACTTGAAGAGAAAAGATATTGAGTATCAAGTGGGTGATAAAGTATTTTTGAAAGTATCTCCGTGGAGGAAGACTTGTGAGATTTGGTAGGAAAGGAAAGTTGAGTCCTAGATTTATAGGTCCTTATGAGATTTTAGAAAGAATAGGACCAGTGGCTTATAGATTGAATTTACTAGCAGAGTTACAAAAGATCCATGATGTGTTCCATGTGACTATGCTCAGGAGATATCGATTAGACCCATCGCACGTGATCACAACACGGGACATTCAACTGAAATCAAATTTAGCTTGTGATGAGGAACCGATGAGAATTTTGGATAGGGAAGTGAAACAGTTGAGAAATAAGAAGATACTGCTGGTTAAAATACTTCGGACCCGCCATAATGTAGAGGAAGTGACTTGGAAACTAGAGGAGACTATGCGACAGCAGTATCCGCAACTTTTTTTTCACCAAGTAAATTTCGAGGATGAAATTTTTATTTAGTAGGGGAGAAATATAACACCCCAAGAATTGCTGATCACATGAATAGTGCTTCCCGAGGTGAATAGTGCCACCCGAGGCCCACCGGGCCCATAAAATTTTTTTCTTCACCAATGAAAAGTATTATTCATAATGAATTTGGTGTTATAAATTGGACTAAAATTGAGGTCAAACAGGTCTCCAAAAGGGAAAAATAAAATAATTAACTGGACCGATATAGTTGACTGAAAAATATTCCCTGGACTTCATAAAATTATTTTGATTGTACCAATTGACTAGAAATTATGTATATGAATTTTTAGAATGACAAAATAAATTTTTTGAAGACTTTGAAAATTCAGCTTTCGGACTGATTAAAATTTACATTCGGGGCTAGTTTGATATCGAAACGACCTCGGATTGACCCGAAATTTTAAGCATGACCTAATTAATATTTTTAAAAATTTTTGGTATAATTTTTATCAAAAATTGACAACTAAAAGTATATTGACCAATTAAATAGTGACTTATAGCATTAGACCCACTTAGGACTTAATTTATTTTGTCCTAAAGTAGGTGTTTAATTAATGGACATTAAGAGATATTTATCTCTTGCTTTTTGGCTGACCAAAACACCATTTCATTTCCCTTCGCTGTGGCTTCTTCTTCTTCTTCTTCTTCTTCTTCTCCTTCTTCATTTGTTCTTTGTTTTCTAAGCCAAATTCAATAATTTCTCAACCCTCATCTAAAATTAAATTATCTAATCTTGTTTCCCTTCACCTTTGGTTGCTTTGGGTGGTGAAAGAAGGTGAATAAAGTCTAATTCTTCAAGTGGTTAAATTGGTGAGTTGGGAAAAAATTTAGTTTTATTTGATAATTAGAGTAATTAAGTATTAATTATAGTATTGTGAGTATTATTTGAGCAAAAATTTGAATTAATCTATGGTGATTTTGGCCATGAAATTGCTGCCAATTGAAGAGCAAGGAAAGGGAAGCAAACCAACCAAAAATAAGGGGAAAGACAAAGTTGTTGAGTGATTTTGTAAGTGAATAATTTTAAACCCTTTAATTTCACAATATATGTTGTATATATAATTAGAAAAAAATTTAGGTTAATTATTAATTACGAATTAATTATGAAATTGGACTTAGAATTGTGCAATTAGAAGATAAATTAGTAAAATTATGGTATTTAATTAAAATTTAGACAAGTTTAATTTTAGAAAAAATTTCGATTACTTAAAAAAATTAGGTACTAAAATATAATTTTTCGGATTAAATTGAAAAATAGATGGTTTATGTTTATTGTGATTAAATTGAGTAGAAAATATAATTTATAAGGAAATTGGAATAAGGTAACCGAATAGGGACCTTAAGAAAATTTATGAAATTTTGAGATATAAATCGGAATAAATGCGAAATAAAATATAATTAATTTATATGACATGTAAGGAGCATGTATTGGAAAAGGAAGTAATAAGTAAAATAAATAAATAAATAAAATAATTATAATTGTAATTGAATTGTATGATTTTAATTGAAAAATTAGTATATTTAAAATACTGAGACTGTTTTTAATAATGTATACTAATTATTACCATGAATCAGTAATGATGCATTATTGTAAACTGTATTAAATTGTAATTGTATTTTACCCTTAGTATTATGTGTGAAATCAGAAATTAGGATGTACATGGCTAGCCATATGGACATTTCTGTAACCGCGGTAGCAAGTCATGGCCACTTGCATAGTGGTAACCTTGATATGGTTCCACGTCTGTATTGGAGTGTTTAGGGAAAAAGGAAAAGAAAGAAAAATAATATGTGTGTAATTGATACTACTGGAGTACTGGGACCTATAGGGTCTATAGTTCCGCTCATCCTAATTAGTGATACATTTTCATGCTATACTAAGGGCAAACATATGAAAATACTGTATTGACTAAAGCATATAAAGATACTGTATGAGTATGGCAAATGTATGAAA
Source organism: Excoecaria agallocha (assembly GCA_037975025.1). Taxonomy (NCBI): domain Eukaryota; kingdom Viridiplantae; phylum Streptophyta; class Magnoliopsida; order Malpighiales; family Euphorbiaceae; genus Excoecaria; species Excoecaria agallocha. The sequence continues at coordinate 33,790,971 of CM075808.1, read as the reverse complement.
ATACTCTATTGACTAAAGCATAAAAAGATATTGTATGAGTATGGCAATAGTATTAAAATACTGTATTGACTAAAGCATAAAAAGATACTGTATGAGTATGGCAATAGTATTAAAATACTGTATTAACTAAAGCATAAAATGATACTGTATGAGTAAAAATGTAAAATTTGAAAAGTGAGAATAAATTACTGTTTGGATAAAAGTGTACTGAAAAGTAAGGGTAAAAGCGTAAAAGAACAGATAAACAAAGAAATTAGGACAGAAGTGCATATTTGAAACTTTAGGGACTAAATTGAAAATTTATCCCTATAATGTAAAATTCAAATTTAAAGCGATAAAATTTGAGAATAAAACCTGAAAAGCTATAATTGAGAACGAATTTATCAAGCAAGGGCAAAATAGTAATTTTGTCAATAAAAGTGAAATTTAGAATTAAATTGAAAAATTTGTATAATAATGAAATTAACTAATGAAAAAGAGATAATGAAGTAAAATTCTGAATAATATGTGAATGAATTGTAGTGAAATTCTGGGGTTTTAAGTTTATGTTCACCACTAAGTACTTTTGTACTTAGCGTGTGGTTTTATACTGTACGCAGGAAATAGGGACTGAGTTTGTGCCGAAAGAGAATCAATGTTAGAAGGATCTAGCATCTTTGTGGTTTTGTTTAGCATGTACATATGGATGTTGCCTTATAGGACAACACGACTAGTTTTGGAGACTGTATATAGTTTTGGACTTGAATATATATGTTATGTATTGTAAATAAGTATATGGAATAAGCACAAGAATTGTACTATATATATGTATGATTATATGTTAAATTTTGGAAATAACTGCTGTTCTGTATTTGGCTGATCATATGGAGTATTTATATAGATTATGGAGGCTGGGTTGAATGTTTGTGAATAATTTTTGGAGTGTTATATGACTATTACAGGAAGGCAGAATTTGGGTTTCAGCCATTATACTGCCCGAACTTTTATAGATTAATTAATAAGATATTTTAAAATGTGGGACCCACAACTTAATGGTTAAAATATTGAATGCTACCGATGGATAATTTAATAATAATTTATGGACCACCGCAATATAGTGTGACACCGGTATTCGGACCAATGTCCGTCTACCGAGTGTTACATCCATTCAGTCTTTCAATTTAAAAATAATTAAATATAGCATTGCAAAACATTTTTTAAAATTCTCATTTCAATTCATGATTTAACTTTTCTATTTCCTGTACATCCATAAGTCCCTACATGATTTCCTATTTCAACTTTATAATACAAAAATCTTATATCCCACATATATCATCTTGTTGATTAATTATGTCTAAATTATCGAAAGCAAACAAGCTAGTTTTTAGTTTCTTTATGTTGTATATTTCATGCCATTTAAAATTTCAGGTAACAAATAATTTATCTACTAAATTAATGTTGTTATTCCAATATTCATATAATACAACACTTATATTCAATTATCTGTTTTACAATATTCTAATATTTATTACTTTACACGTTATAAAACATTTCACGAATAACTATAAATCTATACTATACATCCATTAATACTTAATTTTCAAAAGGGATGATAATAATATAATCTAAATTACTACTTAATTCACAATCTATAACATTCCAGAAAATTAGATAATCGTTTAAAATGTAACTAAACACATGCATATCTTTAATTCTATTTAAATATTTCTTATTTCAGTTAATATTGCTCATGGTAACTTCTAGTGTAAATCCTTGAATTGGATATGTGGGATGAGGACTCTAATGCTGCTAATAGACTAGAGGGACCACTTGCTGTTATCCTGCTACTCCAGTGTGAGTAGAGGGACCACTTGCTGTTATCCTGCTACTCCAGTGTGAGTAGAGGGACCACTTGCTGTGATCCTACTACTGCACAGTGTGTGTGCCAGCTATTTCATAATGTGTATATCAAACTAATCTCATGGTTATTCCATGGTATATATGTCCCTATGGCTAGCTAATATATCCTAAGATTTTGGATTACCCATTAGTTTACTAAGGGCAAAAATTTTTTTGCCTTTGAATTCCTTAAAATATACTCAATCATGGTACTATTACAATTATATGATTGTCTTAAATGTTATATATATATATATATATATATATATATATATATATATATATATAATATCCATCATTTAACGTATATGTAATACATTCCATCAGTATTTTAACAATTTCATTCTTGCTTTTCTATTTTGTAACAATGCTATTTGCTATCATGGGCATTGTAGTGTTCTACTTGTCATTTTTCCAACTCAATTTATCATTCAATTTATGGATTCCTTATCAGTTACATTGTTCAATTTATACACTAAAATTCTTAATCATATTTATACACTAATAAAGACATTGATTCTGTAAATCATCCCAGTTCATAAAGTCATCATCAAGAGATCAATCAATTTAAATTATACATACACATACACACACACACACACACTTTATATGATACGTTTATTTATTCTAATCACAACTCTAAAAAGATTAATATGAAACAACAAAGTATTAGTAAGTCAAGAAGAATTATATTCATACAATTAGAATATTAAAGTCTTTTAGACCTTATAATCTAAGTAAAGGATATAAATTACCCTACTAAAATAAAGTTAAACTAATTAAACGTTATGGTCTATTACCTTACGAAAATTAAGCTAATTGATTTCCTTAAAATTATAAGCACATGGTTAATCGATTATCCTAGACATATTACCAAATTTTCTATGTTTTCCATTTAAATTATACAAGATATTTCTTAAATCTATAATATATATATATATATATATATATATATATATATATTTATGGTTTTATATCTTCATTAGCTCCTTACATTGTCCAAAACATAGCAAGCATTTTGATTAACCAATATATATATATATACAGGTAAGAGGTTGAATCTTTGGTTTAATGCACCTAACTTACCAATATAAAAATTTACCAATCAAAAATCCAAATCTTTTATTGCCAGTCAAGAATTCAAACTGCGTATACACATTGATACACCTACGTACATACTTATGGAGACTCATTTGCCATACAAGACATAATGATAACACCCAGCTACTACAAGTTTTAATTCTGGTTGGGTTCCTAAATTTAGATATAAATACATTTACTAATATGAAGAAAAATCCCAAGTTATGCATGAGACTAGCCTCAGTTTTACCAAAGATCAAATTGTGTGTGTCATTAAGTTTAGGAACAAAACTAAACCAAACACTTAGGTTCCTAAAACCATAACCAGTAAAGTTAAAATTGACATAATTTAGCTCTAGGCATATAAACTAAACACATTTTAAATGCTTAATCAGGTAGAAAATTCAACTCTTATGTTAGTGCAACATGCTTGGCTCAAACTATTTCCCTTAACAGTATCTTAAATTAAAATTCATAAATTCTTGTTTATAATTAATTATTTTAAGCAATTAATAGTAACTAATTACCTAATATTACAACTATAAACCTTACACATATATCATACCATAATAAATCTGACATACTACTTAAATTTCAATTTTATTTGTTTAAAATCATTAAACGTCCTCTGATGCATAAAACACATCAACATTTTCATACCATCATGTATCAATATTTAAAAAACAAATCAAACACCTTTAAAATGACAGCCAATATATTACAAAAATTAAAACACACATGAGCCAATCATTTATTTTTTAAAAAATAAGAATACCTAACAAAATTAAGAATTAATTTAAACAAGATTTTTTAAAAGTAAATTTGGTAGTCACATACCATTTAATATCAAATTTTTGCATTTTCCTTCAATTTTGTCCAACACTGTGCTTGCCGAATAAGTCATCGAAGCTTTATTAAAGATACACCATGTTGCTGTCGTGGAGGTCGAAGCCTCAGGGTCTTATTACAGGTTATCACATGTTCAACCGCTGTCATTCTTAGCTAGAAATCAAGGTGGAAAATGATGATAACCATAACTCCAATAAACCCATTGCATGTGAGTGGAGAGGAGCGATAGACATCGAATTGATTATTTCATCGTTGGGGTCTTACCGGTATTAGTCATCATTCGCCATAGCTAGTCATTGAAAGGAAAGGAAGAATTCTTTGACCAAAGGAAAAAAATAGGGAAGGGAAAGTTGTGACATCATTACTGGTGGGTGGAGTGGTGACGCATTAGTGGCCAATGGTGAGAGATAGTGGCAGCTCAAGAATCATTGGCGAGAACATCGGGTCATCGATGGTAGCGCCTCTCCCGTGCTCTCTCTCTCTCCTCTTTTTTTTATTTCCCTCTTTCCTTCTTCTTTTATTTCCTTTTTCCTTTTTGTTTTATTTTTACCTCCTTCAGTAAATTTTTTTAGCCATACTATTCCCTCTAGAAATTTCTAGGGACTTTAGAAATTTGTTGTCTTCCCTTAATATTGTAGTAGTAGTAGTTGTTGTTGTCGTTATTATTATTATTATTTTTTCCCTCTCCCATATTAATTTATTTGTGTCAATTTCTTATTGACTGTGAACATGTATTTATTTAAAAATCGTCAATTTAAAACTAAAATAAATAATACCCACAATGAACTCATTTTTATAAATTTTATCCCTACAATTTATATCAGAAGTACTAATTACAAATTTAGAGTTATTATTAACCAACTTAAATTTTGGGGCATTATAGGAAAGTTCCTTATATCTTAGAATGTTTTGTGCTAGCATCCAAAGGAAAGTAAATACCATGGGGAAATCGAGTCTACAGTGATTTAAGGAAAGAATGTCTTAAGATTCAAGATATTTGATGAAGTTTTTGATTGGTTAACTGTATCCATCAAGCCTATACTGATGTTTTAAGATGAAAAAGTTATGGCCAAGCTTGCTGATTTGGATTTGGATCACCTTAAGAAGGTACTGATGCCAGAGTCACTAATCACCAAGGTAAAAGGAAAGGAAAAGATTGAGTGTGAGGCTTTGGTGCTTGAGAAGAAGAAGCCATTAAAAGAAATAGAGGCATCCGCTGCTACATCAACCGTATCTGATATGAAAGATGATTCTTTTGCCGATGTAATTTATATTCCTGAATTATTTGTGATGATGTACCATTTATTGCTCAGGTAAATAAGATGAATAACTTTGCTTATTTGTGTGATGTCTTATCTGATTTCATCATGCATGATTATAATCATGACTCATTTATATTTGACATTAGTTCAACAAACACTACCCCATTTAATCTCGGAACCCAAGATAATCCCAAGGAGATCTTGACTGCATTCGATATAACTCCTGAATAGAGGATAAAATTTGATAGAATATTAAGAAAATATGAAAAAAGTATTTTCCTAGACCTATGAAGATATGCCTAGGATTGACAAAGATATTACAGAGCATGCCATTCTAACATATCCAGATAGTAAGCTGGTAAAATAAAAGCTCCTAAAGCTCAGGCTAAAATAGGCAGAAAAGGTAAAAGAAGAAGTGAAGAGGTAGATTGAAGCAAAATTTTTAGTTGAGGTTTAATACCCTACTTGGTTAGCTAATGTCGTTCCTATTGCCAAGAAAGATGGAAAGGTATGATGTGCGTAGACTATCGTGATTTAAACAAAGCGTACTTGAAAGATGACTTTTGACTCCCATGCATAGATATGTTGGTCAATAGTACATCAAAAATGCATGGTGTATAGTTTTGTTAATGGGCATGTGGGATACAATCAAATTGTAAATAGGATAATAGACCGGGTGAAGACAACCTTCATCACCAAATGAGGAACTTATACGTATAAAGTCATGCCATTTGGTTTAAAGAATGCGGGAGCTACCTATCAACGAATGGCCATTAAGATCCTCGGTGACTTAATCCATAAGGAAGTTGAAGTATATGTTGATGATATGATGATTAAGCTAGCTACGAGGGAAGGGCATTTTGAGGCTTTAGAGAAGTTTTTCCAGCGGATCAACGAGTATAATCTCCATATCAATCAGAAGAAGTGTGTATTTAGGGTGACCTCTGGTAAACTGCTAGGGCATGTCATCAGCCAAAAAGGGATAGAGGTGGATCCAAATAAGGTGAAGGCCATCCGAGAAATGCTGGTGATGAAGAAAGAAAAAGGGGATTAGAGGGTTCTTAGGTTGAGTTCAGTATATCAATCTATTTAATGCTAAACACAGCTTCATATATGAGCCAATTTTCAAGCGTCTAAGAAAATATCAGATGGTCAAGGGGAATGATTATCTTCAGAAGGCCTTTGACACCATTAAGGAATACCTATTAGTCCTTCAATTCTTCAATCGTTCAGACCGTCAAAACCTTTGATCCTACATATAGAAGTGGAATAGGGTTCGGTAGGAGCTATGTTAGCTCAAGAGGAAGATACCAAAGCTGAATTTGCTATTTATTACTTAAACAAGAAATCCATACCGTATGAGACCAAATACATAGACATTGAGAGGATTTGCCTGGTAGTGATATGGGCCTTAAAGAAATTAAGGCATTACTTCCACTTCTACAAAATTCAAGCAGTGGCTAAGTATGACCGCTAAGCATAACCCGCTCAGATTCCTCCAGTTAGCACCATCCATACTAGGAAAAATAAAAAGGTGGTTATTCCTTTTGCAAAAGTTTGAAGTGGAATATGTAACCAGAAAGATTATCAAGGGGAAGGTAGTTGCAGAATTTCTTGTTAATCACCTGCTGGAAGGAGACTAGGTTAAGTATGAATTCCTAGATGAAAGCATCATTGACATAACAATCTAAGATTAGCAAATGTACTTCGATGGAGCTACCAACAATAAGGAAGCCAGAGCAGGATTCATTCTAATCACACCTGACTGTGAAAAACTCCCTTTGGCCAAGAAATAGGGGTTTAAAGGGACTAACAAGGAAGTTGAGTATGAAGCTTGTATATATGATATATATGGGGTAAAAGCCTTAATCGCACTGGGATCAAAGACTATCGAGGTGTTTGAATATTGATCCTTAGTAATTTGGTTGGATTTCAGCAAGTGTACTGAATCGATAAGTAATAAAGTGGGGTTTTTTAAGATCCGCAAGTATTGAACCCTAGGAAACATAAGAATTGGTGCAAGAAAAGTGATTTATTGTAGATATATGCTTAAAGAATTATCCAATTGTTTGTTGGTTGTGTTGTATTTAATGATAAAAATAATTAACATGAAAGTAAAATAATGTGAAGTGTAACACCCTTATACCACTGTTCTGAACGTACAGTGATCAGATGTCACAACAGAATGGCGATAACAAAAAGGACTATCCTAAATAGTCTGTTAAATATTTTTTTTTCAAATAAATTTGTAACACACAATAGATCCAACTAGAAAACTATACTAATAATAAAATATTACACAAGTATAGTTCACATTCAATACCTCTATATACACATATATATATGCCATGCCAACAATCATCCTTGAACTCCACTTTGAACTTGATCAGCATTGTAGCATTGGGTACCAACTTTTTATCTTTCTTACCTATGTGCAGTCAACAAACTACATGCTGAGCATCAAAATGTCCAGTGGTGGATACATATCCCAAACTTTCCAAAAAAAATAATATTCACACATACACATATAGGCATGCATACACACATTCCTACACATATGCATGTATTTATGAGCATTCTTTAACATTAACTATTCATTCTATCATTTTGATGTGCATCACACAATCATGTACACATGCATTCCATCATGTAAAACTATTTCGATCATTCAGTAGGATACAATTGTCATTTTCCTTTTTATACTTATTTTTTTAGTCATTTACTTAATTAATCACTTTAATATTATTAATTGATCTTATTTATACATTCCATTTACCGTTCATTATTCAGTTTACAAATTTTGGTTCTTAATATACTATTTTCTTATTATTTTACATTTTAATACCAATCCTTTTCACTTCTTACAGATACGTTTACTCACATTTTGATTTTGCTTGGGAATTTATCTTTGTTCTTTTATTCCTTATACAGTAATTTGATCATTTAGAGATACATTCATTTATCTAGACATTTATGCATTTACCGAATTGCTTATCTTAAAAGGGATCTTCTTATTTAGATCACATACACTCTTAAGGTTTAATTTTTCCTTTTTTCAATACATGTTATGGCATGAACAATTTTGATTTAGTCCTTATTTTCATTTAAGGGTAAAAGTTTCACTTTTGGTCCTTATCTTATCATATAATATGGTTCATTTACAGTTTCATTTTTTAATTAACATTCTATTTGCTAAATGATAATTTAATCCCTGCACTTTCGTTAAATTACAGTGGTGCTATCTTTTATAATTTATTTACACCAATTTACTTATTTGACATTTAACTTATCATTTTGCTACTATTTTATGGTAAATTACATACAAATTCCCTAATTTTTCAATTGCTTCCAAACTGTCATTTTACATTCTATGTACAATTTTGTTATCAATTTACTTGTTTTTATTTTAAAATCCATTATTTTGCTTATAAACTATCAATCAGTTCTTGTTTTAAAATTTTCATGTCAAATTGCATTTTAATCCTTCAGGACTACAAAGGATTACTTTTAAGCTTTTCATTCATTATTTTATCATTCTCATACATACTTTCATTATTTTATCACTTTTACCCATTAAATTCATTAGTTGGGTAAATTATCATTTTGATCTTAACTTTTTCTTTTCTTTTATAGCAGCCATTTTTCCTTTTTCATTTCCATTCATGCTTCACATTTTGCACTTTTATGTCATTATCATCATTATACCCTTAGTACATTCCTGGTAGAAAAATCTTCATACCGGATGTGGATCCCATGGGTCCACAACAGTAAATTATAGTAGAGGATGATCCTAAAGAACCAATTCATCTTAGATCAAATCAGAATAGAGCAGACCAACTAGAGCAGATACTATGGGTGATCAATGATCCTACCATAGCAAAGCAAGTTGCCTTGACTTGCACCAAGGTATAGGTGTCGTATGACTAACCAATTATATCCTAAGCTAGATTAAACCGCCAGACCACTACTAAGGGCAACATTCATGCTCATTTCAGAATCATTTTTCATATTTCTAACATTTTAATTTGCTTTTTCATTTTAATTCAGTATAATGTCCACACAATGCTTTCTTTTCAATTCGGTTCTTTATCATTTTTACACATCTGACTTTTTCACTTACTTTTGCATTTCAATGCATTAATCACTTGACCTGTTTATTATTCTCAATCATTTCATGAGTGATTTACTTTTTTTAGATTTCCTTTCATGTTTTCAACACTTTCACATACTTTTACATTTTTATTCACTTACTAATTGATTTTTCTATCACTTTTATACATATTATGAATTATCTCATTATAATTTATTGTTTCCACCTATTTATGAATTATTCACTATAATTCAACAATTTTGTTTTAAAAAATATTTATAAATTCCATATTAATTGATACCATTACTTTGGTATACTCTTCAATTTAGTCATCAATTTTTCATTTAATTGAAAAATTATGCTTTTTGCACATTAATTATGAAATTGCCACTAATTTACTTTTTTTCACTTTACGTTCATTTATTGGCATATAAAATTTTCGTTTGGTCCTTATTTTATTTTTTCATGTAAAATTTCATTTTAGCCCTTCAATCTATAAAAGTTTATTTTTAAATTGTTTGTTCACTAAATTACCATTTTACCTTTTTTTTTTATTTTTACTCATTAAATTTAATATTTGAAAAAAATTATCGTTTTACCTCTAAACTTTTTATTTCTTTTCAATTAGGTAATTTTTTATTCTAAACTTCATTTTTATCTTTCTTTCTACACTTTTCATTCATATTTACCATTATTTCTTTGTTTTCACCCTTAAACTTTTATATATGGAAAAATTTCCTTTTAGTCTCTGAAATTCATTGCCTTAAAATTTTATCCCTCTAGTTCACGTTTATTACAAAATTACCATTAGTTCTATGTCTTATATTTTTAATTTAATATATTTTTATGGAACTATAATTTAGTTTCTAGAACAGTTAAATCACCATTTTATCATTTTCCTTTAATGTTTTACAAAATTACAATTTTAATTTAAAATTTTCATTTCTTTCATTTAGGTCTTTTATCACTTTAATTATATCATTCTTCACGTTTTTCATTGCTTTTATTTATTTTTATGTTAAACACTAATAACATGCATTTGTCATTTATCAATATTTGGCATGTTTCCAAGTTTATTCTTAATAATCATCTGGTTTATTACAATATAATCCATTTTAATTATCTTTATGATAATTTAATTACTTAAAATTTTCACTTTTATGCTCATTATCATAATTTCATATTTAATTAACATAAGTATCACAAAATCATTGAAAACTTCCTAACATACCATTCGGCTATAGTAAGTTTGCCACTTAATTTTTTTTCTTTTTATTTAAATCATTCAAAATATCATTTTCATCCTTTTAACCATTTCTATAAAAATTAATTCAATTGTTCATGCATTAATCATATACATGCATAATAAACATAATCATAAATCACACATAAATTAATGAAAATTAGGGGATATTGTATCCACTTACCTCAAAAGCTTATTTCACTCTCTTAAACCTTCCTTTCTTTGCCTTAATCCATGGAGCCACTTCTTCTCCCTAAAGATCCTAAAGTGGCTAAAATTCACAAGGAAAGACATCGTCATTTTCTTGCTTCCTTAATTCAATACAACCACAAAAATATCATTTACACCTCCTAATTTACCTATTAGAACCTTTAAACTAAATTAAAAACCTCAATTTTACCTATCTTGATTTTGAGATATAAGCTTTCCTTTTTGATTTCTCACACTTATTTCACCTTAATTGATCTCTTGGAACCATCACCAATGAAAAAAAAAGGCTGAAAATTAGTCTAGAAAACTTAATTTTGAAGAGAGATGAAAAAAATGGTGGTTATGGAGGAGTAAAGAGAATTTGGCTTCAAGAAGAAGAAGAAGGTAGAAACCTCATAATTTTTCTGGTGGTTTATGATAATTTTTCCTTTAAATAGTCTGAATTTCAGGCTGGGTTGGTCCAACCAAGGTGGTTGGGCCTAATTGAAGCCTAAAATTGATTTGAAGCCCATTTATATACTCTAAATTATTTATCTCTCTTCCCAAGCTCAAATTCATTTAAAATCAGTTTTATAAATCATTAAAATATATAATATAGCCTCCATAATTTTTTTGGCTCAATCACAGTCTGTTTTTGGTCCAATTCACTAAAACTGATCCGTTTAGGCAATTTCTAATGTTACCATAAAATTAATTTTTTACCATCAAATAATTCCAAATATTATCTAGGATTTAACTAAAAATCCCTTACTCAACTATTATCATTAATGTCATCTATATATAATATTTCATCATGCCATAACTCATATTCATCATAATTTAGCCAAAACACATCAATTATTCCATGTGTTTCATTCATCCCACATGGTATATTTATCTTATAATTCTTATGTATCATTATTATATTCATGCTCATATATACATTTCAAGTTTTATTTATCATTTTACATCAAATAACAATGGTTTCACTCATCATCATCATTAGGTCAACCAATATTCAATTGCCATTTATTGTGTTTTCATCTCATTTAGTTTTAAATCTTGTTTGAATGACTAAATCATACATTTTTTATTGAGGTTTCAATATATTAAACTAAGTTTTTCTTTATGCTTCTAATTTGGCCATCACTTGTTCTTACCCATTTCATATTTATTTTATGTTATATATTGTACAGAATGGTTAATTTCATCAACTTATCCATAATTTCATCTTGAAACATATATTTCATGCTTTTCCTTTATTGTACCATCAAAATTTCTAAGTATATGCTTGGTATACCATTTGGCCATAATGTGTAATTGCACCTATTGATTCTCTTGCTTCATATTTTATGTTTCGAACACATTATTTAATTTATTTAAGCATTTGTTAGTAGGTTCTACATGGATTTTATAGATTATTTTTAAGTGAATTTTAGGTTAGAATAGCAATTTATTAGTTAATTTTCTTTATATTTTAGTTACACTCTTAATTTTGATTTTTTGATTATCAAGTTGGCTTAATTATGTTAAATTTTATGGTTTTAGATTTAATCTTATTAATATTCAAGGATTAATGGATTATAAGCTCATTTGAAGGAATAAAATTTACATTTGAAGCTTTGGAGGTTTTAAAAAAGTGAAAAATGGTGATGGATGACAACCAAAGTGTTTCACAACCCAAGGCTATGATGTTTTGACAAGCAGAAGATTTCACCACCTCAGGTGGTGACACTAGGCAGAAATCAACACTTAAGGGTGTGGTGATGAAAATAAAAATGGGAATTTAATTTTGTTTGTTTTTCTACTTTAACTTTATTTTATTCCTTCTAAAATAAGACCTAAAGCTCTTCTATTCCAATTAGGATGCTTTATCCATATAAAAGGGCTTTTTCATCTCTAATAGGAGAGCAAAAGAATTGGAAAAAGTGCAAGATTCGAAAGAAAAAGATTTTTGCAAAATTAAAGCCTCAAACACCAAAATTTTCAGCTCTACCCAATTTTAAGTTAACTTTAACTATGTTATTGAATTCAAATTATTATTTTAGATTCTTGAACATGATTAGTATAAGCTAAATCTCTTTTTGGATTATCTTTGATGTAGCTTGAATTCTTATTTTTTGGATTAATCTTATTAGTTTTCTATACTTTTGCAATTGTTTGTGGTTATGCTTAATGCTTTTAATTAATTGGCAGTTGATTGACTAATTTATTTTCTTAAGATTAGTACAGAAGGAAAGTCATAAGATCAAATTGAATTGTAAATAACATAAGAACATAGTTTGATTGGAAATAATATAACTTGACTTGTGAGAATTAATGAGAATAATCATAGCTTTATTTTCATTCATTGATATTTGTTATAAAAAGTTAATGGAAATTGATGAATAAGTTTAACATCGCTTGGGAGAGCATGTCAAATATCTTAGGATTATTTTTTTCTTATTTAAGTAATTAAATTTGATTGCTAATAGATATAAACAAAAAGATAAATTTAAGTGAATTAAAAGATACCCTAGGTTTCCATCTTTTGGTTTTATTCAATCTTTCAGTTGCTTATGCGATTTAATTATATAATTTTCATTTAGTTACTCATTTAAGTTTTGCTTGTGTAAATAATAAAAGATTATCATAATTTTGGTACTTAATCATCATTCCTTGTGGGAACAATAACTCATTCACTATTTATTACTAGAATCAATTTCGTATATTTGTAAAAATTGACAATAATGTTTAGTTTTATATTAATACAAAATAATTTGCTATTACTTTGGATTTCTCTTTTATTTTTGTTTTGTAGGTGTGCAGAAAGATCAAAGAGTTTTAAACTATTGCCATTTGATCCTAAAATTGAGTGCACCTTTAGGGCTAGGTTAAGGGAACAAAAAAATGAAAGAAATGAAAAAGGATACAGCTATAGGGGCGCCAGCTAAATGCACATTACATGACTATTCTATCCTAACTATTGAGGAAGTAAAACCAAGCATTGTGCAACTTACCATTGATGGTAATAACTTTAAGATTAAGTCATTTATATTATATGTGCTTTAAAATTCATGTCAATTTTGAAGGCTGACCACTGAAGATCTAAATTTTCATATTTCAAGATTTTTGGCTATTTATGGCATATTTAAACTAATGAATCTTCTGACGAAGCTAATAAAATAAGATTTTTTCCCTTTACACTTAAATACAAAGCTCAAAGTTTGTTGGAATCTTTGCTAGTAAAGATAATTACTACTTGGAATGATTTAGTTAAGAAATTCTTAACAAAATTCTTTCCACCTATAAAGATGGTAAAGTTAAGGTTTGAAATCAATAACTTTGCACAATGAGAGTTAGAAGCTCTATATGATACTTGGAAAAGGTTTTAAGATCTTTTAAGGAAGTGATCGCATCATGAGATTGGATATTAGTGCAAAATTTTTACACCGATTTCCATCCCAACACTCAAATTTTGGTGGATGGAGCATTGAAAGAATCTTTTATGGGATTAGAAATGGATGATCAATGAAGCTTCTTGAGGAAATTATAATGAATAACTATATGTACAACTCATCCGATAGAAGCCCCCTTAAGAAAATTAATGGACTTTTTGAAATTGATGTTATTTTTGCACTTAATCTTAAAATAAATGTCTAGTTACTAAAGTTGATAAATTAGGACTGAATTTTATTCAATCCTATGTGTAGATTTATGAAACATGTGATGGATAGCATGAAACCAATGAATACTAAGAGGGAGTAACTTTCATTCAGCAAAATTCAGAGCAAGCTTATTATGTAGCTAATCAAGGTCACAAATAGCAAAACTCATATTCCAACACATATAATCCTGGATGGCAAAATCACCTTAACTTCTTATAGACTAACCAGCAGCATGTATAAAGAGCTCCACCCGAATTTCGACAGCAAAAGAAGAAAACTTCATTGGAAAATTTAATTGCTAGCCTTACCAAAGCAACCACAGATTCCAAGATTGATACCAAGATAACTTTTCAAAATTAACAAGCCTCTGTCAAGAATCTTGATCTTTAAATTGGTCAATTGGCATAAGCCATAACTATTTGAACTTCCATCAATATAGAGATAAATCTAAAGGAATAACTAAAGGCAATTACATTAAGAAATGGTAGAGAGTTAGAGGAGCAAAAGAATAAAGAAATTAATGTATCAAGAATGGAAACAATGAACATCAATGACAAGGAAGAAGAAGTCATTAACAAAATCGAGCAAATTAGGCCATACATTTCACCAATTCCTTTTCCTCGATGACTTCAAAAGCATAAAAAAGATAAGATTTTTCTTAAATTTTTAGATATCTTTAAAGAGTTTCACATTAACATTCCTTTTGCAAAAGCCTTAGTAGAAATGCCACCATATGTTAAATTTTTAGAGCAGATTTTTACCAAGAATAGAAGGTTAGAAGAACATAAAATGATGAAGTTAATAGCTAAATACAGGACCATCATTCAAAGAAAACAACCTTAAAAATTAAAATATCTAGAAAGTTTTGTTATTGATTGCAAAATAGGAAATAACAAGAGTAGTAAAACTTTATGTGATTTTGGTGCCAACATAAATCTAATACCCTTTTTTTTTAAAAAAAATTAGGATTAGAGGAAGTCAAACCCACCATTATGTCATTGTAACTAATAGATAGATTAATTAAACATCCCTTAGGTGTAATTGAAGACATCTTTATCAAAATTGAAAAATTCATCTTTCTTGCTGATTTTACAATTCTTGACATAAAAGAGGAATGAGAAGTATAACTGATTTTAGAAAGACTTTTTTCTCCACATCAGATGCACACTAATTAATGTAGAATAAGGTAAGTTAACGTTAAGAGTGGGACAGAAGTGGTAACTTTTAATGTTTTTAATGCTTTCAAATACCATTCTAATTTTTCATTTGTAATGTGGTGATATTATTGATGAATATATGGAAGAAAATTTAAATCAACCTGAATGTTTATGTTCTAATCAGTTGGTAGAGATTGATATGGTATAGGTTTTAGGATCTAAAAAAAGTGGATCAAATAAAGGTTTTGATAAAACTTACGCTAAAATGTGGCAAGTGTTTGAAAAGCTTAAGAAGGAATCAACCCCTGTAGTACCTTCCATTGTTAAAGTTCCTATATTGAAGCTTAAGCAACTTCTAGCTCATATTAGGTATGCTTTTTTAGGAGAAACTTCTACTCTTTCTGTAATCATAGCTACTTATTTGACTAAGGAACAAGAGAAAAATTTATTGCATGTTCTATGATCACATATTAGAGATCTAGGTTAGATAATAGCTAACATTAAGGGGATTAGCCCTATTTTATACATACATGAAATGTTAATGGAAGAAAATCACAAACCATCAATTGAACCTTAACGATGATTAAATCCTAATATGATAGAAGTTGTGAGTAAGGAAGTCATCAAGCTTTTAGATGCAGAAATTATGTATCATATATCGTACATCAATTGGGTTAGTCTTACACAAGTTGTGCCTAAAAAGGGGGGAATTACTATTGTAGCCAATGAAAATAATGAGCTAATACCAACCAAAATAGTATTAGGTTGGCATGTATGCATTGATTTTAGGAAACTTAACAATACAACATGTAAAAATAAAATTTCCCTACCTTTTGTGCATTAAATGATTGAAAAACTTATAGGATATAAATATTATTACTTTTTAGATGGATATTTTGGTTATTTATAGATTCTTATTGCATCAAAGGACCAAGAGAATATTACATTCAATTGTCCATATGGTATATTTGCTTATAAAAGAATGCCATTCGGCTTGTGTAATACACCAGTAACTTTTCAAAGGTGTATGATGGCTATCTTCATTGATATGATTGAGGATTTTATTAAAGCTTTTATGGATGATTTCTTTTGTTTTTGGTTCCTCTTTTGATAATTATTTAACTAAACTTTCCTATAAATTAGTATTAAATTGGAAAAAAAATGTCATTTTATAGTGTAGGAAGGAATTGTTTTAGGTCACAAGATTTTAGCACATGGTATTGAGGTGGAAAAGGAAAAAAATTGAAGTGATTGACAAATTAGTACCCCTAACCTCGGTTATAGGAGTGCAAAGTTTTTTTGGGCATGTGGAATTTTACCACTGATTAATTAAAAACTTCTCTAAAATCAATAAACCTCTTTGTAATTTGTTAATTGAAGATATCCCTTTTGATTTTAATGAAGATTGTTTGATTGCCTTTAATAGATTGAAAAAAGAGCTCACATCAGCACTTATTATGGCATCCCTAGATTAGGAGTTACCATTTAAGCTAATGTGTGATGTGAGTGACATTGCAGTAAAAACGATTCTTGGATAAAAAAGGACAAAAAGCTACACGTTATCTATTATGCTAGTCGAACTTTAAATAATGAATAACTTAATTATACAACTACTAAAAATGAGCTTTTAACTATGGTTTTTATTTTTGATAAATTTTATTCTCATTTAATAGGGAATAAAATAATAGTTTTCACTAATCACTTGGTTATTAAGTATCTCCTTCTAAGGAAGGAAGCCAAACCTAGACTAATTAGATGGGTGTTACTTTTGTAGGAATTTGATTTTGAAATTAGAGATAAGAAAAGTGTTGAGAATGTGGTAGGTGACCATCTTTTTAGATTAGAATTGGAGAGAACTAATGATAATGAGTGCTTGATCAATGAATAATTTCTTGATGAACAATTGTATGCTATCTTGGCATCTCAAATACCATGGTATGCCGATATATATAACTATATAGCTTGTGAAATAATTCCCTTGAATATGACATCAGTAAAAGAAGAATTTTTTTATGTTAAAACACTATTATTAGGAAGATCCATACTTGTTTAGATTATTTGCTGATTAGATTATTAGGCAATGTGTTTTTTAGCATGAAATGAATGATATTTTAAGACATTACTACACTCTCAAGTGTGGTGTTCATTTTAGATATTCTAAGATAGTGGCTAAGGTATTACAATGTGGTTTTTACTAACCTAACTTGTTTAAAGATGCTTTTCATTTTGTTTTTACTTGTGATATATGTTAAAGAACAGGTAACCTTTCCAAGAGAAATGAGATGCCACTATAAAACATCTTAAAAGTTGAGTTATTTGATGTATGGGGAATTGATTTCATAGGCCTATATCTATAATTCTACTCAAACCAGTACATCTTGGTGGTAGTGGACTATGTGTCTAAATAGGTGAAAGTAATGGCTTTGCCAAAAAAAATGATGACAAAAGAGTTATGAACTTCCTAAGGAAAATTATTTTTGCCTAATTTGGAACCTTATGAGCTATTATTGGCAATGGAGGTAAATATTTTTGCAATTGTTACTTAGATTCCTTACTGATGAAATAAGGTGTGACTCATCATATAAGTACACTGTATCATCCTCGAACTAGTAGATAAGTTGAAATATCTAACAGGGAAATCAAAAGGATTCTTAAGAAAATGGTACTTTCTTCTAGGAACGATTGGGGATGGAAGCTCATTGATGCATTATGGGCATAAATAGGCATTCAAAACTCCAATCAAAATGTCCCCATACCAGTTAGTATATGGAAAAGCTTGCCATTTGCCAGTGAAATTGGAACATAAAGCATATTGGGCAGTGAGACTGTTGAATTTTGATGAAGTAGCTTTAGGTGAGAAGAGATTATTATAACTCAATGAAATGGATGTGTTTCACCTTCAAGTGTATGAAAATGCCAAAATTTATAAAAAATGGACTAAAAAGTGGCATGATGAACATATTGTAAGATGCGACTTTTAGGATGGACCAAAGGTTTTTTTATTTAACTCTCATCTTAAACTTTTTCCAAGTAAGCTTTAATATTGTTGGTCTAGTCCATTCAATATTTCAAGGATTTTTCACATAGAGCTATTAAAGTTCAAAGAAGGATTGAACTTTTAAAGTAAATGGCACCTACTAAAACCTTATTTCAAAGGTGATAGAATCTCATCCACTGAAGTCTTTTAAATTGAGTAAAGGTCATAATTCAATCTAGCTATAGACGTTAACTAAAGAACTAATTAGGAGGCAACCCAATCATTCAATTAAGTATTATTTTATTTTAATTTATTTTACTTTACTTATTAAATTTTTAGTCGATTTTTTTAATTTTCTTTTCACCTTTTTATTTTATTAGGATTAATATTTATTTATATTCTATTTAGTATTAATTTGTGGTTTATAATTTATATTATTAATTATTAATTTATTTTTTTATTTTATAGTAAAGAAAAAAGAGGGAGAGAATTCTTTGAACATCTCGAGTTCTTGCTGTGAATTGTAATTAGAAATAGGCCTTTTTTCTTGATCCTTCTTCTCTTTCTCTTATTCTTTTTCATCTAAGAATTTTTTTTATTATTTTTTAAATCCTTAATTTTTCTAATTTGGGATTTTAGAGATTAGATCCATTAATGGGTAGAGAATGTGAGAAAAGGAAGAGTACTGTAATTTCCACTATAAGGGGCAAGAAGGCAGTTGAGAAATGGCAAAAACAAGGATAAACGTCTAAGAGGAAATCGATACCATCGCGAGCCATCATCAAACATCGAAGACTAGGTGAGTCTAATTTTCATGTTTGGTACACCATTCCAACAAATCAGGCATGAATTCATTCATAATAAACATTATGGTGCTATGAAATATTTTGATAAGAATATGCTTTAAACTTTGGGCTTGTTTAATGATATTTATGCTTTAATTAAAGGAAATAGATGGGAGTCTTTAATGAATTTTGAAAATCATAATTACCATGACCTGACCTTAGAATTTTTGAGTTGTTTAAAATGTGATGTAAGCCCACAATATATGAATTATACAGATACATTTACATTTAGATTTAGAAATAAGAGCTACAAGCTTAATTTACCAACTTTTAATTCCATTTTTAAGTTGCCTAATAGAGGTCATTGCTTTTATTCAAAAGACATTAGTATAACTGGTACTTAGTGTATTCTCACTAATAGTAATGAAGATTTTCAACCTACAGTGAGTAAATTGTCTAATTTGTTGCATCCATTTTGTTATATTCAGAGGATGTTATCCGATACTTTTGTATTAGGGGTAATAGCCAAGGGTTTGTCACTAAGTTTGAGCTATTCTTTATGTATTGTATGCATCAAGGTATCCTAATTAATGGTGATTTTTGGCTTTTAGACCACCTCAAAAATGTGGTTGAGCAAGAGAAATGAAAAATTATTGTATGAGGCTTTGTTAAAACTATTGCAAAACATTTAAGATTAGGAAACTCGTGCCCATTTTCAAAATGGACCAATTATGTTGACTTTAAAATTCTTCAATCCATGGAATTCTGTAAATGGGATACTATTTAATGGATATTGTTAGATAAAATTGGCAATTCTATTGAGAAATAATAGGTTCAAGATGTGCATGACATTTTAGAAGACCTAAATGAGAAAGAAAAGACCCTAATTTTACTAATCATTGATCAAATTTCTTCCAACACCACTTTAACTATTGAGCAGTTGAAAGCTCATATTGATGTAAGAATTGATGGTGTGCAAGATAAAATCTTTAACCTGTGGGATCGAATAGAGTTTTTAATTGCTTCCCTCTTACCATGATCTCTTCCACCTCAGTAGTTTTCAATGTTATATGGTCTTTATCATTTTAGAGAAGTGTTATAAATTCTCTTAATATTTTTTTCTCTTTTCTTTACTTTATTTTTATGTTTTGAGGACAATACATGTTTTAAGTTTAGGGGTGGTTGCAGTCTATTTTGCGCAATTTATTTTGTCTTTGAAAAATAATAATATTAAATTAAATTGAGATTGAAAGTTTGCTTGGACTTTGTTTGGCTTTTGAATTTTAATGTATTTGTGCTTGATTTCAGATGATTGTATCTAAATTAATACCAAGTTAAGCTAGCGTATAGTTAAACAGTAACTAAATTAGGTTGATCACTTTATGTTTGAGCTTTATTTTGTCATTGAACAAACCTTCTAAATTATAACTTTTAGATCTAGACTGATTTATTTTAATAAGCTAACATAAATGATTTTAGTTCTCATCTTTTTGCATCCAATATGATTAATTTGAACTTTCTTGAGAATAGGATATGTGAGTTCTAAATAAGAAACTAAACTTACTTGTAACAAACAATGTTAATGCCTTTGGAAACTTTATTTTAACCTTGCCTTGATGTGCGTAAACTTATAAATTTTTAAGTAGTGAATTTAGAAGTATGGGTTATCGAGGAACCAAATAGTTAAAATAAATAAATTAATTAATAAATAAATAAATATATGTGTGTGTGTGTGTGTGTGTGTGTGTCTTTTCCTTTTTGAGAAGTGGTTTACCAACATTGGTCAATTCAAGTGGTACAACACTTTCTTTCCTTAAGCAAGATTTTGATAATGATCCTTGTAAATAGAAAAGATCAATGTTGGGGAAAGCTTTACCTTGTAGGGGCCATTCATAACTCAAAATTTGCCATGCAAATGAAAAAAATGGTGGTTCACCATTGTTTTTTGATTTAGGTGGTTCGAACCTATTTTACTTAAGCAAAGTCTCGATAATGAGCTTTGTGTATGGAGAAAACTAATGTTGGGAGAGTGTACCTCTATAGGGGCCATGATAACACTAATTTAGTGTTTATTTTCAGTGTATTTTTATCTATGTTTACATGTCGTTTTATATGTTTTTCTTAGTTTTAGTGTGAAATTTCTCTTTTTATACAAAATAGGATTATTTTGTGAATTATGAAGTTTTTAAGTGATTAGTAGTGTATTCTTGAATTTTGTGCAGAAAAATTGGCTAGCACTCAGCTGAGACCATTTGTCTTGTTTGTGTGCTATACAGATCCTCAAAGTGCATCATTTTACTAAAGGACTTGACTGAGACCAACTATTTTTGTCGTGTCCAATGCAAAATTCGAGGATAATTCAGTCTAGAAGGTATGCACGGCTGAGACCAAAGTGTATCAGCCATGTCCTGAAGCTACAATACTTTTTTAACCGATTGGACTCAGATAAGACCAATCATCTCCGTCGTGTCCTGCACTGGATCAGTATAAAAGCTACATTCTATTTGGCTGGAAGAGCTATATTTTTAGGTTTTTGAGTTTTTAAGGTTTCCTCTATAGTTTTAGCTCATAGTTCTTCATACTTTAAGGTTTTTACACATAATTTCTATAGATTTACTTATAAAAATTACACTTTCAATATAAATCAAAAATACAAAAATACATAGTTATAATGTAGTTTATATATTAAAGTTGCAGCTTTTAATCAAGTTCCAGCTTGAAGGAAAATGGAGGAAGCCTCACAACTTTAGATCTATAACTCCAAATGGGTTTTATGGTTTCTTCTCACTTTTTACTTATTATTTTCAATATGAGTAGTGAGTGGTCATTTTGTTGTTTTGGGATCTTTAAATCCCCTAAACCATGTAAGGAATATGAACTTATTTTCTTAATATATGTTTTGGATGTTTCTATTCCATTATGCTTATCTTGGTATGGATGTTCTACAAGTATTTAAGATGTTAATCTTATTCAAGTTGATGGATGAATGCTTGTTTAATGTTTTATGTCATGCCTGTTCAGCTTTTCTTCACATATGTTGTAGTTTTGATGGCATTTTCGACATAAGAGTTGTTAGATCTAGGGTTGTGTGTTGTAAAATCTAAAAGAAAGAGGAAAATGAATAGGAGTTGGATTAGTAAATTATAGAATGGGATATTAGTTCATACCTAGGTCTTGGAACTTGTATTTATACTGGCTATCGGGTAAGCTTCAGAATAGGATATTGGGTAGTTAGAGTAGTAGGCTCTGAAATGGGATACTAGGAGTTTAAATGGGTTATCCACATCTGAAATGTATGAGTGTTATGTTAAAATGAACTTTGCATGGAGATGGTGAGGATTAGGTTCCTGAACAATGTTTTTTGCCATTGTTATTTCTATCCATTTTATAATTTCTATTTCTAATTGTCTTGTTAATTTATACTTTGCATTACCTTACTTTTATGTTAGTTGTTTTTGTCACCAATCACACAACAAAAATTAACAAACAATTGGGTAATTCTTTAAGCACGTACTCCAATCAATCATTATCTTATACAAATTGCTTCCTTAGGGTTTGATATTTATTGGTCATAAAAATACCCCACTTTATTACATATTGATTCAAGACACTTACTAAAAACCGACCAAGTTTTTGGCACTATTGTCGGGCAACACATTAGCATGATTAATTGTTAATTTGGTTGATTTTTTATGTGTTTTTTAATTATTTTTTTTTGCTCACTTATTCTTTTTAGTTATTTTGGTGCATGAATATATATAATCAACATCATATAGCACCGTTTGATCTTGAAATCAAAAGGACCTTACACCAAAGAAGGAGATAAATTTAAAATGAAGATATGAATAAACCACCAAATCTGAAAATGCCTCTTATTGATGAAAAAGGAGTAGGGCAACAATAACTCTAAGATGGAATAAGGAGCATATAATAGTGGTGCTTTTTCGACAGTAATATTTCGAGCTAAAATCGACAACGATCACCATAGTTCAAAGGAACCAATTTTTAGGATCAGATATAGAGAACTCAGCAAAACACCTGGATATTTTCTTGAAATTAGTGATATGGTCCAAATTCAGGGTGTGACATTTGATGTTATAAGGTTAATGCTTTTTCCTTTCACTCTCATAGGGAAAGTAAGAGATTGGTTTTCCATGCAAGCAAGCTAATACATTCATTTATAAGAACAAATGCAGGAAAAGTTTCTTATAAGATTTTTTCCAGCCACTAAGATGGAGAGCATAAGGAATAGTATCTATAATTTCCAGCAACTAAATAATGAAACCTTTTATGAAGCTTGGGAGTAGTTTAGAAGGTTGTTAAAGAGTTATCCTCATCATGAGATTGTGATACACCATTTAATGTCAAAATTCTATGCAGCGCGTAATTTAGATACAAAGTCTTTATTGGATGCCATCTTAGGGGGAAGCTTCATGAATAAAGTCCCAGAAGAAGCCTTTTTGCTTCTTGATGAAATGGCTATGAATGAGGCTCACTGGTCTAGTTTAAGAGCATTAAAAAGGAGATAAGAAGCTCACATCATGGACAAAATGGCAATGCTAAAAGCTCAATTGGAGCTATTGAGGAAGGAATCAAATGGGCTAAAAGTTTAGAATGTGTCAGTAATTAGCCAAATAGGGCAATGCTTTTGAGGGAGGAAATTCGGGTAGTTATGTAAGGGCAATTAAGCCACACACCCAAGGGATGGAAGAAGTGAATGCCTTGCATGAATACAAGAGGAATGATCCATCCAGCAATCATTACAATCCCGGATGGATGAACCATCCAAATTTCTCTTGAAGAGATGGAAATCAAGCTATAAATTCAAACATTAACCCAAGAGCCCCATTTAACCCATCTTTATATAATCAAGCCACCACAACCATAGTTACCATCAGTAACACCAAACTGCAACCTCAAACACTAACCCAAGGGCTCCTACATTCTCTAAGTTTATTTGCATGAATTTGTGATTTTATTTATCTTGGTAGGTTGAGTATATGTTTCCTTTTGTATTGGCTTAATTTTTATTGAAACTTAATTGTGTGGTTATAATGTTGAATTCTCTATATCTCATTCTTGAAAATTTTATTAAGATTGTTATGTTTTGTGTGAATTGATGAGAATTTGTTGTGAAATGCTAGTTGCTTATGATAAGCCAATTTAGCTTTTAAAGCTATGGTTTATAAGAAGTTGTAATTCATTGAATTTGGAGTGTTAGAGGGAAGCATAAAATATAATTGTTATAATTGGTAAATTATGCTTCTACTTATCTTGGTTAAGATTGGTTGCTATCATCAGAAATTCTAAATTTGAATTATTCAAAAGTGTGGTTTATTTTTTTTACTAAAAATAGAGAAAAGTTAAAATTTGGGGGTAGGTATAACATAGGCTTTATGGATTATTTTTAAAGTGAATTTTAGGTTAGAATAGCAATTTAGTAGTTAATTTTGATAATCTTTTCGTAAAATTCTTAATTTTTAAATTTTGATTATCAAGTTGGCTTAATTATGTTAAATTTGGTGGTTTTAGGTTTAATGTTATTAATCTTCAATGATTAATGGATTAAAAGGACATTTGAAGTAGGGGTGAGCATGGACTGATTAACCAGTCTATGAGTAAAAAAAATTAACCAATCCATTAATATCAATTTTTTAAAATCATTAACGATTAACCTGTTAAAGAGTATACCATAGAGCCCATGTAAAAGGGATGAATTTCATATATATATATATATATATATATATATAAACTCGTATTGTTAATAAAAGGCATCATTCATTTAATAATGCTATGTTTAAATATATGAGTTATATCTTAAATTAATAAATGAAGTCCTAGATATTATAAAAACAGTGCAAAGGCAATCATGAAAGTGTTCTTGATATGAGATGTCTATTGCATGCAAATGTGATAATATCTAAATATCCCTAGTCATAGAATTAACAAGATAGGACATTGTTAATCTGAATAAACTAGCATATTATATGCTTCTTAAATAGTTTAAGTTGTAGTTCTCATAACTGTAATTATGGGAGATGATCAATGTAAAGACCACACTAGTCCACCCAAAATTTATCATCATATAAGCTCTTTTACATATGATAAATTATTCTCTTTATAAACTCTTTTGGTTAATAATTTTGTTTACATATGCATATCTCAATAGACTATGAGAAATTATAGAACAATACATTAATTACTCTATATAATCAACTAAACTATTCTTTTCATTATTGTTCTTTTAATACAATATAATAAATGCAAGGAAAAATAAAATAAATTACATTTTATAATTGACTCTCTCCTATCTCTAGAGTTGGCTTTACAATAGTAGATCTTGTCCCAATAGAAAACGTCTTGACTTCAAGTACCTACATAGATAAACACCCGTGCTAAGCTATAAAGCTTAATAGGGAACAAAAAGTATATGAACAACCACTTATAGTGATTGTTTCCAAGCACACAATAAACATTATTAATATCAAGACATATAATTAACATGCAAGGGTTGCAATATAACTCACATAGCATATTTAATTTTATAACATTACTGTATAAGGATAGATCATAATAGACTAATCAAGTCTTTATCAATATTACACATATACTATTCATTTCATACTGTGAAATGCCTACTAAAGTCCTAGGGGTTTGGATAACGGGTGATACTGTACTGTAGTACCTATAGGTATGAAAAGATATCCAAAGGTATCAATCCTGTGGACCCAAATGGGCCAAATCATGGGGACCTACAAGAGGCCAAATCATAGGGACTTATATAAGGTCGAATCATAGGGACCTAAATGGGGTCGAACATATAGCAGCTGTGACTGTAACCCTATAGGCATGCCTATCTATCCACAACCAATTTCTATGTGCAGGCGAAGAATCATATTCATATGCAAATTGATTTATACCATTCAATTCATCATATAAGAGGTTAACTCAAATGCCATAGTATTTTCTTTAAATATCGTGTCATAATCAAAAAATATATACAGATAATCAATATAATACAAACATATTCAAGTATATATATTCATGCATCAATTACTATAACTTTATCCTTATATTACTTATACATTTCATATGCTTATGGTTGTTCATTATCAAATATTTCATATTTTAAGTGAACAATATGATTTAAGAAAGGAGTAGTTAATCTTATGCCACAAATGGGTTCTTAACTTTCAAGTTTTAACTTATGAAAGAGGGTCATGGTCACTACCAATTCATGGTAACCGTGGCCTAAGACATGACATAGGGGTCACAGTTACTACCAAAATCATGGTAACCGTGACCTAGTTGCACTTTTGGTCCTGGACTACGTCGAACTGCCTGATGGTCATTACCGAATGAGTAATAACCATGGTCTATAATATTTAAAGGGGTCATGGTTACTATGAAAAGCTTAGTAACCATGAGGTAGGTCTTCTTTAGGGTTTGGACTGAAAACTAGGGAACCTTACGGTTACTATGAAAAACCTAATAACCCCGAGGCCCAAACCGCCTAGAGACTAATTTCCAGTCTCAATCTCTATACTATTTCTGTCTTATAAAACATCATTTTTAGGGAAAACCTCCTTCTACAAAGTTGTATATCTATGTTTCTAGTTTTTAAAACATCTAAAATAAACCCAATCAGAGCTATAAATCTCAAGATATTCAGTAAAAACTATAGACTGCTCCTAATGATAGGGGCAACAATCATGATCCGGATTCAAGCCTATTTTTCTCTATCATACAAATTGATTCAGATTCTATGTTCATCACATGAAATGAAGATCTACGAGTTAAGTTTCTTATCAAACTAGAATTTCTTAATTTGAGTCACGGGAACTCAAGATATCAATAAATTTGTGCTGACTAATCATGTGAACTCTAAGACAGTTTTTCCCTATCTTCAACAAAACTTCCCATTTCGGTTTCTAGTCAAGTATAACACTAATTTTTTCATGATATTCACTTACTATAACATCTCATATTACTATTTTTGCATCATATACATAACAAACACATACACAAGAAAGGATAAGTTCCCATACCTCTTTAAGCTTTAACTTTTCAAGGTTTACCTTTCTCTTTCTCTTTTTCCTTCATCTCTTTTTGATCCTAGCCTTAGGTTGCTATAAAAATCCTTCTCTCTACCATCTAAATATTTTCTTTTCTTAGAGCATGATTTTTTTTCGTAAGCTTGAAGAAGAAACAAAAAAGGAAAGAAGAAAAGAAAATAAAACAAAAAAATGTGCCTAAGCCAAGAATGGCCAGCCACCACAAGAAGAAAACTAGATTTTCTTCTATAATTCCTAGCCTTATACTTGTTTAATGCCTATTGGTAATTCACAAAAATCTTGGTAAAGTTCATTTTGGTCCCTCTATCTTTATGTTTCTTACTTTCATCTCTCACCTTTCACATATCATATTTCTACCTCAAAACTTTTACTTTTACTTTTCAATTAAATCCCTAATTTGCAATTTCTCTTAATTAGTCACATAATCAATCTATGTCTTATTTAAAATCACCATCTACCCCTCTTAGGGTACTATTAGGGGCATTACAATCAAAGTTAACATGTGGATGCTAATTAGAAGAACAAGTTTATTAGAGACCTGCAAAGAGAATCCTTATATGGATATTAAATCTATGTTAGTGAGGAATCTCTTCATAGCGGTTTTGCAAGTATCCTTAGACTTGAGATCACCAAGGTTATCTTAAGTAGTAAGTGATATACTTTGACTCCATAACTGATTACTTCTAACTGGGGTGAACATAGTTAGAAGGTTGGGTATATCATGACCTACTTGAAGATAGTTGAGTAATCGATAAACAATTCACCATCCTAGATTTATTAAGAGAATTTATCTCATATGATTCTATAATTGCCTTATTTAGAGAATCTCTGGCCAAAGTAATATGCCAAAATTGATAGGGATCTATAAAGGGAATTTTGGGAAAAATGGTTAAATTAATAGAACATACATAATTAGATTTATATGAGTTGACATAATTCCATACTCAGAATCTAACTGAGATAAGAGTGGTAAAAGGAGTAATTGCACAGTAACTGTTTCTATGGAAGGGTATAGTCAGAACCATTTGACTTTCCTGACATTTGGATAATCATGATGCTTTTCTAAAGGCCACTTATGACTTGCATAATAGTGTATCATAAATATCAATAAGGGATTGATAAGATGATTTAAAAAAAGTTTAAATCATATGAGTTTTGAATAGAACTCATAATTACATATTATACTACCAATATGGATAGGAACCCAATAGGTCACACACATACAGAGTAAAGGATAAAATGGTAAAATGACAAGGATAATAATATTTTATATTATTATGGGAGAAGAAGAATAAATAAGAGAATAATTAATTAAAGAGTTTAATTAATTATGCTCAAGTAGAAATGTTCGCAGAACTTTTTAGAAATGTTATGTTAAATGGACCTAATTGAAATAATGTATTTCATAATTAATTATTATTGGACTATAAGTTTTATAAGGCTGATATAATAATTAATAGATCTATTGGAGAAATATAAGAGGCCCGAGGATATGCTTTTTGCGTAGAAATCCACTAGAGGATGGGTTCCACGCCAACTCCAAATAGAAGGCCTTAGAGGCCTAATTATTGGACTAAAATAAATTAAATATATTTTATGACTGTTATGGAAACTATTTATTTAATTTGGATAGATTTAGAATTAATCTGGGTCATTAAATCCAAGTCTATAAATAAAGGGCCTAGTTTATGGGTTATGTGCAGGGTCCTTTACGAAAGGACTTAAATTGAATTTAATTGAGCCCAAATGAATTAATAATATTTTTAGAAGCCCAATTAATATTTCTCTAGCAATTTTAAAAGATCTCAATCCCATTATGAAGTTGGATTTTTTAACCTAACTATAAAAATCCAAGATAAGGGTTTTAGGGTTAAGTGAGTTTCATAAGAAAAGAAATTCTCTATTCTTCTCTAACCCTAGCAGCCACTCTCTCCTTGCTAGCATCAAGGAATTTCGGCCAACTTGTAATTCCAATAGATTTTTGTTCATTTGATCCTTATCTAGTGTGGATTATGATTAGAGGTGTTCAATTTTGGACACTGTGGTTTTCGACAACCCTATGAGAAGGGAAGACAACAGTTCAACAAAAATCAAAGGTGATTTTCTTATTCTCATTAATATCTATATTGTATATTCATGGCAAGATCAGATATATTAGTTTAAAATTTTAATTTTCACTTATACATGTGATGTATGTAATCGATTATTTTCCAATATGGTATTAGAGCCACGGTTTTGCCATGAATCTACAATTCTATATTATTCACGAAATAGTTTTTCTTTTTATTTTTGAGTTATACATTTCATGAACTTTGAAATATCAGATTTTTTTGTTCATGAATAAGAAATATTGATTTGTGGATGTATGTGATCAAATAAATAAAATGATTATTTTATGTAAAGAATCATTCTTTAGGCGTGCAGAATTTTTATTTTTTAATAAAGTTAAGGGGCTGTTCTAAATAAAATTTTTATTGATCCACTATAAAATTATTTTTATGATAATTTATGTGTTTAATATGTGATATGAAGCCATAGGATCAAACAAAATTAAAATCGAACAAGTTTTGCATGAAAACTAGTTTAATCGAAAAGTTCGATAAATTGATGTTCTTCGTGTGTTCTTGGTAAGTTCATATTTAGAACGATTTTTAATCTTCTAGATATGATATATCTGATATATTAATATGTTTTTAATTAAATGTATTAATTAAAATGGGTCTCGAATTAATTGGATTAAATTTAATTCATTAAAGCCACTTAATGGGTTTAATTATGTTTACGGGTTTGATTTAAATTAGTAAATGACTTGGTAGGCCCAAGGAGCTGATTTAAAATAAATATTATATACTTTAATTAAGTTTATTAATGGGTTTTGAGGACTAGAGTGGGCTTGGCTCATACCAAAAGGCCCAAATGATCCAAAAGACACAAAACTAGTTTGTGTGTGAACACACTTTTGGGTTTAAAATGTAGGTTTTGGCCTAACCATTGTTTTAAGCCCAAAATTGATTCTTTAATTATTTAATGTGATTAATTAATTAAATAATAAATTGGATTGATAATTAAGGCAAGAACACATGTATACAAAAAGGTTGCCTAAAATGGAAAGTTTCCAAAATGAAAAAATTTTCTAATTTGATCACATTATTAAAATAACTCAAAAGTAAGTTTCAAGAGTTGAAACATAGTTTGTATTCTATTGTATGGTTTTACTTTATGCATTAAAAATGCATATAAGGGTGTATAATTGTCATGATGGATAGTTATGGACAAGGCCCAATGTGATTAAGCATAATGCATGTTGCGGCCCAATAAGGACTTTCATGTCCCGACCACTTGTTTTTGGTTTGTATTTCTTTTTCAAATTGCATGTTTCGACTTTAATGCATACATATATATGAACATACTCTCATATATTTTTCTTTTTCACATCTAGATCATCATCATGAGCACATCAAATATAAACCTACGATCAATCTTGGATAACAAGTTGGTTGGCAACAATTATTATGATTGGATCAGACAAGTGAGAACTGTTCTTAGAGTTAAAAAGATCTATTATGTATTGGATAAAAATCCACCACCAATTCCATTAGATGATGCCATTGATAAGATCAAGGTCATTTATCGAAAATACATGGAGGATAGCAAAGTAGTGGCATGTCTGATATTGGGTGTTATATCCTCAGAGCTTCAGAAGCAACATGAGATGATGGATGCTAGAACCATCATTTTGCATCTAGAGGAGCTTTATTATTCTCAAGCTAGAACTGAGCAATATGAGATTGCTCAAGCTCTGTTTAACTACAAAATGGTGGAAGGCACTTCGGCTGCTACTCATGCATTAAAGATGTATGGGTACATTGAGCATTTGAGTAGACTTAGCTATGTAATGGATAATGATCTAATATAGATTTAATCTTGTACTCGTTGGCTTCAAGTTTTGCGCTTTTCATGCTTAACTTCAACATGAACAAGATCCAAGTAACCATTCCTAAGTTAATCAAGATGCTCAAAACAGCTGATGGATCCTTTAAGAAAGATTCAAAAAGTGTCATGGTTGTCACTTCTGCTAAAGGCAAGAAGTAGAAGAAGAAGATGATGATGACCAAGGCATAGCTAAAGCATGGTGAGGTTTCCAAGAAAGAGAATCCTAAAGGAACTTGCTTCTATTATGGAAAAGATGGTCATTAGAAGCGTAACTGCAAGGCCTATCTAGATTCTAAGAAGCAAGCTGATGCTTCTACTTCAAGTATTCATATGATTGAAATAAATACCTATTCTATTGCTTCAAAACAATCTTGGGTATTAAATACCGAATGTGGATCATATTTTTGTAATGATCTACAGGGGCTTAAAAGCAACAAAAGAGTTGGAAAGGCAGAAAATATCTACAGTCAGCTACTGGACAAAATATCTCTACAACAATTGTGGGAACTTATCATTTGCCTCTTCCTAGTGGATTAATACTGGAGTTAAATACTTATTATTATGTTCAAGAATTATCTAAAAGTATTATTTCTTTCAAGACATGTTGTCTTTTTAGAATGAGAGTTTCTCCTAAGAGAGGACAGTGGGAGTAAAATTGAACTTGGTGAAGTTTAAAATCCACAAATAGAAGTAGATAAACCAATTGAACTCAAGACTGAATCTCATAATGATGAGATTACAGTTGAACCTAATTATACACCAAATACTAGAAGATCTACTAGGATGTGTGCTATCCATGTGAGATATGGATTTCACATTGATTTAGATATAGGCATAACTATAGTAGAGGACAATGAGCCTACAAGCTATCAAAAAGTTTTGAACAGGTTAGAACATGATTTATGGCTTAAGGTCATGCATTCTGAAATGAACTCTATGTATGAGAACAAAGTATGGACTTTACCTCAACCACCTGAAGGGATAAAACCCATAGGGTGAAAATGCGTCTTCAAAAAGAAGATCGACATAGAAGGTAATATAGTTACCTATAAAACTCACTTAGTAACAAAAGCCTATAGTCAAAGAGAAGGAATTGACTATGATGAAACCTTTTCTCCTATAGGGATGCTTAAGTCTATAAGAATAATTTTAGCCATTGCAGCTCATTATTATTATGAGATTTGGCAAATGGATGTGAAGACAACTTTTCTAAATGGAAATCTGACAGTGGATGTGTATATGACACAACCAGAAAGGTTCACATCAGGAGATGGAGAAAAGGTATGCAAGCTTCAAAGATCCATTTATGGATTAAAGCAAGCCTCTAAGAGCTGAAACATGCAATTCAATAAGACAATCAAAGAGTTTGGTTTCTCACAGAATGAAGATGAACCTTGTGTGTATAAAAGGGTAAGTAGGAGTACAATGGTCTTTCTAGTTCTATGTGTATATGACAATTGATCATGGGAAATGACATTTTTCTTCTCCAATCTGTTAAAATATAGTTATCTAAGCAATTCTCCATGATAGACCTTGGAAAAACATCCTATATTATGGGAATAAGGATCTATAGAGAAAGATCCAATAGGTTGCTAGGTTTTTCTCAAAGTACATATATAGATAAAGCATTAAAAATGTTCAATATGGATCTTTCTAAGAAAGGGTTTATACCCATGGTGCATAAGAAACACCTTTCTAATTCTATATGTCCATAGATACTAGAGGATAGAGAGAGCATGAATAGAACACCATATGCATCTACAATTGGTTCTATCATGTATGCTATGTTATGTACATGTCTAGATGTAGCATTTGCTTTGAGTGTCACAAGCACATACCAATCCAATTTTGGAGAGGAACACTGGCCAGCTGTAAAGAATATCCTTAAGTACTTGATAAGGATAAAGGATATATTCTTGGTATATGGAGAGAGTAATTTGGAAGTAAATGGATATACTAATGCTAGCTTTCAATTTGAGAAAGATGTGTAAATCACAGTTTAATTTTGTGTTCATAATGGGAGGAGGAACAGTTAGTTGGAAGAGTTCCAAACAAGAAATAACTATTGATTCCACAATAAAAGCTGAGTATATTGCTACTTCGGAGATAGCTAAAGAAGTAGTTTGGATCAAAAAGTTCATATCTGAACTAGGAGTGGTGCCTAGCATTATTGATCCAATTCTTTTATATTGTGACAATAATGGAGCCATTGCATAAGCAAAGGAACCATGATCTCATCAGCGATCCAAGTATGTTCTCAGACGCTACCATCTCATAAGGGAAATAGTAGCTAGAAATGATGTGAAGATAGAAAGGGTCCCTACAGATGATAATAGGACGGATTCCCTCACTAAAACACTTTCCCTGATTAAGCATGATCATTATATAAATAGCATGGGTTTAAGACATATGAGTGATTGGCTCTAGTGCAAGTGGGAGATTGTTAGAGAGTATGCGCTGGAGCCCATGTAAAAGGGATGAATTTAATATATATATATATATATATATATATATATATATATATATATATATATATATATATTATTAATTCTATATTTAAATACATGAGTTTGTATATCTTAAATTAATAAATAAAGTCCTAGATATTATAAACACAGTGCAAAGGCAATCATGAAAGTGCTCATGATATGAGATGTCTATTGCATGCAAATGTGATAATATCTAAATATCTCTAGTCATAGAATTAACAAGATAGGATATTGTAAATCCGGATAGACTAGCACATGTTATGCTTCTTGAATAGTTCAAGCAGTAGTTCTTATAATTGTGATTTTGGGAGATGATCAAAGCTAACATGGGGATGCTTGTTAGAAGAACAAGTTCATTGGAGACCTGCAAAGAGAATCCTCAAATGGATATTAAATCTATGTTAGTGAGGAATCTCTTCGTAAAGGTTGTGTAAGTATTCTTAGACTTGAGATCACCAAGGTTATCTTAAGTAGCAAGTGATATACTTTGACTTCATAATTGATTACTTCCAACTGGGGATGAACATAGTTAGGAGGTTGGCTATATCATGACCTACTTGAAGATAGTTGAGTAATCGATAAATAATTCACCATCCCAGATTTATTAAGGGAAGTTATCTCGTATGATTCTATAATTGCCTTGTTTAGAGAATCTCTGGCCAAAGTAATATGCCAAAATGGATAGGGATCCATAAAGGGCATTTTGGGAACAATGGTTAAATTAATAAAACATATATAATTAGATTTATATGAGTTGACATAAATCCATACTCAGAATCTAATTGAGATAAGAGTGGTGAAATGAGTAATTGCACAGTAATTATTTCTATGGTAAGGTATAGTCAGAACCATTTGACTTTCCTGATATTTGGATAGTCATGATGCTTAGCTAAAGGTTGCTTATGACTTGTATAATAGTGTATCATAAATATCAATAAGGGATTGATAAGATGATTTAATGAAGTTTAAATCATATGAGTTTTGAATAGAACTCATAATTACATATTATACTACCAATATAGATAGGAACCCAATAGGTCACACACATACAGAGTAAAGGATAAAATGATAAAATGATAAGGATAATAATATTTAATATTATTATGGGAGAAGAAGAATAAATAAAAGAATAATTAATTAAAGAGTTGAATTAATTATGCTTAAGTAGAAATGTTCGCAGAACTTTTTAGAAATGTTTTGCAAAATGGACCTAATTGAAATAATGTATTTCATAATTAATTATTATTGGACTATAAGTGTTATAGGGCTGATATAATAATTAATAAATCCATTGGAGAAATATAAGAGGCGCAGAGATTTTGTTTTTGCATAGAAACCCACCAGAGGATGGGTTCCACGCCAACTCCAAATAGAAGGCCTTAGAGGTCTAATTCTTGGACTAAAATAAATTAAATATATTTCATAAGTGTTATGGAGTCTATATATTTAAATTTGGATGGATTTAGAATTAATTTGGGTGATTAAATCCAAGTATATGCATAAAGATCCTAGTTTATAGGTTATATGCAGGGTCCTTTATGAAATGACTTAAATTGGATTCAATTGAGCCCAAATGAATTAATAATATTTTCAGAAGCCCAATTAATATTCCTCCAGCAATTTTAAAAGAGCCCAATCCTATTATGAAGTTGGATTTTTTTAACCTAACTGTAAAAATCCAAGATAAGGGTTTTAGGATTAAGTGAGTTTCATAAGAAAAGAAATTATCTATTCTTCTCTAACCCTAGCCGCCACTCTCTCCTTACCGGCATCAGGGAATTTCAGCCACCTTGTAATTCCAATAGTTTTTGGTTCATTTGATCCTTCTCTAGCATGGATTACGATTGGAGATATTCAATTTTAGACACTGTGGTT
The DNA here is from genome assembly GCA_037975025.1 of Excoecaria agallocha. Classification (NCBI taxonomy): domain Eukaryota; kingdom Viridiplantae; phylum Streptophyta; class Magnoliopsida; order Malpighiales; family Euphorbiaceae; genus Excoecaria; species Excoecaria agallocha. The sequence goes on along the minus strand of CM075808.1, from coordinate 33,755,442 downwards.
TGCGACAACTCGATGAGAAGGAAAAATAACTATTCAACAAAAATCAAAGGTGATTTTTCTTATTCTCATTAATATCTATATTGTATATTTATGGCAAGATCAGATATATTGGTTAAAAATTATAATTTTTGCTTATACATGTGATGTATATAACTGATTAATTTCCAACATAACTAGTATGTTATATTTGGTTAATAAGTTCATCGATTTTGATTTTTTAATTTGGTTAATCAATATTTTTAGATTAACTATTAAAATTTATAACATAAAATTATATAAAAAATTAGTCAAAGTTCAATTCAATTTTAAATGTACAAAGTAATTTAAAATAAAAATTATAAAACAAACATAATTTACTAGATAAAATTCATATTTAACAAATTAATAGCTAATATTATAAAATAGATTTAATATTTATTGAAATTAACATGCTTAATTCTAAATAAAATAAAATTATGGATAATATTAAATATTAAAATATAAACTCTAAAATATAAAAAATTATAATTAAATACTATTATATATGATAAAAAATAACATATATAAAAATTAATCGGTTACTACATATAAATATTACTATATAATTAAAAAGAATAACATAATATAAAGTATTATACAAATTTTATAGAAAAATATAAAAAAAATTAAGGTACAAAAGTAAAAATATATTTTAAAATATTATTTTACGTAAGTTTTGGAGTAAAATAAAAGAAAAATGAAAAATATTTAAAGTATAAAAATAAAAATATGATATATATTATATATGAATTGGTTAACCGTGGACTAATAATTAACCGGTATAAAAAAATCTAAATTGCAGCCAAAATCTAAAACATAAAAATTAAAAATCATATCCAAGTCTATCGAATCGGTTAATCGAAAAAATCAGTTCAGTTTCGAATCGATATTACAGTTAAGCATAATTTTCGTTTCTTTTGCTCACCCTTAATGTGAACGTATAAAATTGGGATTGGAAACTTTAGAGGTTCAAAAGAAATGAAAAATGATGAAAGATGACAACTAAAGGGTTTCACCACCCAAGGCTGTGATGCTTTGATGAGCAGAGGATTTCACAACCTCAAGTGGTAACAGTGGGCAGAAATCATCACTTGAGGGTGTGGTGATGAGGCTAAAAAAAGGAATTTAATTTTTAGTGTGTTTTCCTACTTCAACTCTATTTTATTCCTTCAAAAATAAAGCCTAGAGCTTTCCTATTCCAAGTAGGATTATTTTTCCATATAAAAAGGCTTTTCCATCTCTAATTAGATAGTGGAAGAATTAGAAAAAAAAATACAAGATTTGAGAGAAAAAAGATTTTTTTGAAATTGAAGTCTTAAGTACTAAGGTTTTCAGCTCTACTCAATTTCAAGTTTGCTTTAACCATGTTATTGAATTCAAATTGTTATTTTGGATTTTTAAACATGATTAGAACGAGATGAATCTCTTTCAGGGTTATCTTTGATGTAGTTGGAATTCTTATTTTTTGGATTAATCTGATTAGTTTTCTTTACTTCTTTAATTTTTTATGGTTATGCTTATTGCTTTCAATTAATCGGCCATTGATTGACTGATTTATTTTTTGAAGATTAATACGAAAGGAAATTCTTGAGATCAAATTAAATTGTAAACAACATAAAACAAATTTTGAATGGAAACAATATAACTTTACTTATGGGAATTATTGAGAATAACCATAATTTTATTTTCATTCATTAATATCTGTTATAAAATGTTAATGGAAATTCATGAATAAGTTTGACAGCGCTTGGGAGAGCATGTTGAATATCTTAGGATTATTTTTCTTTGTTCAATTAATTAAATTTGATTGCTAATAGATATAAATAAAAATAGATTCAAGTGAATTCAGAGATACCCTATTTTCCCATCTTTTGATTTTATTAATTCTTTGTATAGACAACATAACCTGAGGTAGCTTAGATCAGGGCTATCCAAAGATGAAGAAATAATATATTTCTTATGGAGAATATGAATCTCAAGGCTCCAACCTCGATTTTCACATTTCCATAAAACTTGGTAGTTTTCGAAAGCAATTTTGAAAGATTTTGACAAAAGACATCAAAAACTTTATTTTTTTGCCCTCGGCTTTGACAAATGAACGTCTTTCACAAGGGGAATGGTCATTTGTGGCCACCTCCTTCTATTTTAAGTCAGATAATGGGCATTATTGTAATTTTTAGGGAGTTATGTGAGGGATAATTGTCTGTCCATAATGGATGCTCGTCTGCAGGGTTATTTTTACGTTTTCACATTTTTTTATTTTAAAAATGAAAGATAAGGATGATTTGATTTGGATTCTTGATTTTAGGGAGATTTAATCTTCCCATATCTAGGGAATTAGAGTTGGAGTGTGTTTCTAACTCTCCTTTAGATATAAAAAGGCCAAAAATTAAGGGTATAGGTAAAGAAGTCTTTGAAAAAAGAATAGGGATTTTGAAAAAGAGAAACCAATTCTCTTTTCTCAGAAACCAAGGTTTAATATAGATTTCATTCAATAAAAAGACATAAAAAAACTTCTTTATTTTTTTGAGCATGAAATTCGAGGATCGAAGTGGAGACTGACGTTTTTAATCTTACAAAATTAGAATATCCTAAGGGTAACCATTATGTAAACATGATCACGATACTGTAATGCATGCCTTTATGCCATTTTGTCTAAATCTATTCAACCTTGAGATGTTATGATGACTTAGAAAAGCTTGATGTGTTAGAATAATATATTATGGTTTATTTTTCTCCATGAATGCACACTTAATTTCTTACATTAGAATTGTACTTCATATGCTATTTACTGCTATTATTTATTTAAAAGTATATTTTAAGAATTATATTTAGATTTAGCATGTTTTAAAACCATGAAATTGTATATTTAAGACTTATTTGGATCTTCTATATTAGTGGCTTGGAAAAGTTGCTTTCTATGTCTATTTTTCGGGTGATAGATGGGAAGAAAGCATTATAGACACTCTTCTATCAACGTGATATATAGGACATCATGGTGTTTCTCCTCATCCTGTCTCTCTTCTAGCCTAAGGCGTCCGTTGGTTCCTAAGGGCATTTGTTGCTAGATTTATTCTCATTTTAATGTGTTTTAAATCTTTTTTATCATTATTTAAGTCATTTTCTTGGTATTTATTTTTAACTCATTTATGTGTCTTTATGTGCATATCTTTGATTCTGCATGCATGTTTATATTTTTAGAATGATTATTATGTCTAAAATTTTAATTTATTTTAATGTTTATTTCCTATTAACATGTTAAGTAATTATTTTTTGTGTGTTGTGTGAGCAATTTATTTTATGCATTTTTGGAGCTCTTAAGGGATGATTATATCTCGAGAGTCATGTCGCCAATTGGTTCACTCTCTCTTTATCTCTTCATTTTGCATTTAGGTTATTTTATTTAATGTTGCTTTATTTATTTAATTTTGGTATTTTTGTTTATTTTCATATTTTTGGATGTATGTTGTAACGGCCACTCTTCATACCTTTTTATTCACTTATTATTTCAGTAACCATCTATGAAGTGGCCAGTTTATGATTAGTAATGAGCCTCATATGGTATTGGACCTTAAATGTAGGCCTTCAAGAACCTAATCAGATAACAAGCTGGGCTCCGACGCGCATCACAGTGGTGACTCCACTAGGGACTAAAAAGACCTTGTTCCTAAAAGCATTTTAGTTAAATTTCTTATAATCAAGTTTTGTCTTATTAATCCTATCTTCTTAAGAAATTAAATTTTTGAATGCATGCAAGAGCTTTAGAATTAAGTTAGGCATCCCTTTATAACCCTGGTGCTATCCTGAAACATGCCTTACTTCACTCAATATGGGAAGGTGTCAAGGAGAACCACTAGGCTAAGTCTCATATAAATTAATGTATAAAATGGTGAACCATCAGTTGTTGTGCTCATAATGAGCTAAACCTATCAGTAAGGACCATGCTTGGGTAGC